>VZRQ01004901.1:3459-14495 GCA_013397975.1 Machaerirhynchus nigripectus | reverse complement strand
GAGTCCAAAACTCCCACACCCAGGGAAAGGGGCCTGGAGTTGCATCCAACTCCAGGGAGAAATCTTCTCACACATTTCCACGGAGTGTGTAAGAGACTTCTGCCTTTGTGTTAAATTGTAGTAGTTTCATAGTGTAAAAACAGGCCTTTTGGTCACCTATGTTTTTATCTCTTCCTACATCTGTTAAGCTGGCAGATCTTTTGGCGCCCAGAGACGATACCCGCAAGGCCTTGCCCACCTGGGTTATCTCTCCTATCTGCACTGGCTATCTGTGGTGGGAGAGGGGTGATATGTCCTGCCACACTCCTCCCCCTTCTTCTTCACTGACCTTGATGTCTGCATAGTTGTTCTTCAAACATGTTCTCACCTCCTCCTCTTCTCTAGCTGGAATTAGAACTGCCCCACAACCTTTGTTTTGATTTCTTCTTAAATATGCTATCACAGAGGCGTTACCACCATCTCTAATTGGCCCAGTCTTGGCCAGTGGCATGTCCACCTTCAGAACCATCAGGGATTGGCTCTGCTGGACATGGTGGAAGCTTCTAGCAGCTTCTCACAGAAGCCACCTCTGTGGACCCCCACTACCAAAAACTAGGCGGTGCAAAACCAACACAACTGCCCATCTCTGAGCTCTCTGCCCACGGACACAACCTGGGCTCCCTTGTCTCACAGCATTCCCCTCACCCACTGGTGGCTGTGGCAGGACTTCGTACCTCCCCCTCTACCACAGATTGCTGGTCCAGATGGGAGAGATAACCCAGGTGGGTCAAAGGCCCAGCAAGGGGTTATCTCCTGGTGCCAAAAAGTCTGCAGCCCACCAAGAATCAACATCTTGATATGGAGAGCAGATGTGGGAAGAGATAAAAGAAAAGTAAATATCATTGACAAAAGACACTTGTCTTTATGACTATAAAAGCAATGCAGATTATCACGCAGGCAAAAGCCTCCTAAGCACACACCCTGAAAGCGTGTGAGACTTCTTCCCGGAGTTTGGACGCAGGTTCTACAGTTACTTTCCTGGGAAATGAGGGAAAGGATTTCGATGTGTGCTCCATCAGGAATTGGATGGTAAGAAACATTGGATCCTAAGTTATATTATTTCTTTGCTAGCTGTAAAATTAATGGTACCTTTAACCCCGCACTGTATTTATCTACTAGTAGTTTATTTTTGTTTTAGTCCTGTGTAGTAAAAAGTCTTTTTAAAGTCTTATGTCTGTTAGTTTTGTGTCTATTCAATAAATAATTCATTCTATAATAGACCGAATAGGCCATTATTAAAGAACTTGCAAATGAGAGTGGGCTTTGGGGTGCTAGCCACCTCAATAAAGCTACTGCCTGCTGCCAGAGGCCTGGGCAAAAGTCAGGGACTTATCTAAACTCTTGTATCTATTCATAACAGTGCCAAAGAAACCTACCACCAACAGTGCCTCAGACTCGAGCAGGCAGGGGCATTTTCTTTTTCCCCAAAAAGCCTCTGAATCCCAGCAATAATCATTTTAATCAGAGCTTTCTGCCATGTGGGACTCCACACAGTGTCATGAAAGAGTTGCAGACAGCCCTTTTACTCTCCCCTCCCATCAATCCTCTGTTTGGCCTCATCTTTTTTCCTCCCTTCCTCTGCATTTTCAAGCCTGCTTGTTAAATGTGTGGAAGTGATGCTGATGCAGATGGTATGGCAATGTCAGTCTGGGGCCCTCAACTGAAACCCCAAACACACAATTAGCTGATTAAGAGGCAAATGGGGGATGGATGGAGTTGTTCCTGCTCACACCATTGAAGGTGTTTTGGGGGTGTCCAAGAAGGATGAGGCATCAGGTCCTACAAGGGGCTGAGATGCAGCCCAGGAAGTATGCACAGCCCCCCATGTGGGTAAAGGACCAGATTTCCAGACTTGGGAGAGGCTGGAGACAAGTCTTTGCATGAAGCCTCACAATAGGATGCTGCAGCATAGGGACGGAGCTCGTGCAACATGCCATGTGGCTGGGGATGTTGGAGACACCAAAACCAATGTGGTGTGTACTAGTTTGAAACCAAACCAGTGAGAGACTCGAAATCAGAACTACAACTTAATAGGAAAATTAAAAATAAATGCAATAGTAAAAAAACCCCGACTGAGTCAGGATGCAACCTGACACCCTGTTGGTCAGGGTGGTGGTAGCAGTCCAATTAAATGGTGGCTGCAGTCCTCCTGAGGTGATAGACATGGTTCTGTTGAAGCAGTGATCCTGTAGAAGGGTCTGGTCTTCCTCTGAAGGTCCAGTGGTGGTTATGTAGCTCTTGTCCTCTGGGAATCCAGTAGGTAAGGGCTGAGTGTGGTGTTCCAAACCTCAGATTATATCCAGGTAGGAATGCTTGGTTCCTGCCCCTGCGCAGAGCATCTCACAGTGGGATGATGTAATTTTATGAGTCATGCAGTGAGGCTTGATAGCCTATTAACAGAAAAATATCTCTCTGGAGGGAGTTACCAGGGATGTGTCATGGAAGAGATAAACAACACTGCCCTACCTGGTTTTAACAGATGGTGATAGAATACATACCTTTGGTTACATCTTACATTGTAACCTAAGACAGTTACAAGCCTCCAGAGTCTGCCCCACATCTGAGAGTTTGTGGCACCCTGGGGACATGCCATGGGCACCCCAGAACTGCAGAAAAGCCAGTGGCATCTCTGCATACAGCACTGGGGCTCCCACTCCCTAGCCAGAGCATTTCCAGTCCTGTTCCCTGCCACCAAAACCCTTGTCCAGCAGGCAGAGTTCCTTGATGGATATCACGGCCAGGGACCCAAGCCATACCACTCTTCTGCCTTCTTTTTCCCCAGTCAAGCAGAGGACAGCTGCTCTTCCCAAGCCTGTCAGTAAGACACTGACTGTGGCTCCGTCCAACTCTTGCTGTCACAGAGAGGTTGTCCCCCATTCAAACAAGGCTCTCCAAGCCAGACAGCTGCTTGCAAGCAGCAGATAGTGGCTTACATGGTTTTAAGAGCTGGTGACAACCTACAGACCGTGTGTCCCAGGGCTGGCTGTCAGGCACTGCCTTGCTCACCCCACTGCTGTGGCACTGGGGTAAAACAGGGCATTGTGCCATGACAGACCACATGCCCACAAGGACCATGTTTTGTCCACGAGGACATCCCTGAGCTCTGGGTGTACCCGGGCCATTCCCTGTCTCCCCCTAAGAGTGACACTCACCTTGGCCACGGGAAGCAGGTGATTCCAGTAAGGTGCCCCCTTGGCATTGGTGCTGCGGCAGGCCATGGACACTGGGTAGCATGACAGGGCTCTCTTCTTCCTCACTGGTGGGAACAAGCTCTTGTCCTCAAAGTAGGAGTCAGCCACAACCTTGCTAGCAGGCATCAGCTTCCTTTTGGCTGGGCAACTGCTGCCACTGAGCCAGCTGCTCCCACAGGGCATCTTCTCCAGGGAGCTCAGGTTGCCAGGCTCAGGGCTGAGCACTGCCTGCAGAGCTGGTGGCTCCTTGCACCCACTGGCCACCACTAGCCATTCCTCTTCTCTGCTAACCCTGCTGCTGTAAGCCAGACTGCTCCCTGGCTTCTCTCTCTTCCCACCAGAGTCCAACTGGGGAGTCTGTGCAATATTTTGCAAATCAAGGTAAAGTAGGTTGTGGCCACTCACCCAGTCCCTGTTATCCCCATAGTCTGTGGGCTGATCCCCTGGCAGGACAGGGAAACCATCTTTTGTGTGCTAAGTACTGCAAGCAACGTGCCAGAAGCAGGAGGAGACATCCTGTGACTTGTCCTCTCTGCTGGCCTTGGGGCTGAGGCTAGGGCTGCCCTCATAGTGGTGTTCCACCACCCACAGCCTGCTGTGGGAGAAGTGCTGGGCAGAGCCACTGAGGGACAGCTCCTCCACCAGAAGACCATCTTCAAAGGCATTGTCATCATCCAGAGAAGGCTGCCCAGGGCCCTTGTCACGCTTGCTCTCCACCCCACCACTACCCCAGGGAGTATGTTTGGGATCTCGCCCCTCCTTCAGAGTTTGCTGTTCAGGGTAACCCCTCTTGATGGCTGGCTGGCTGGCAGCTTGCTGCTTCATGCTCTCAGAAGAGCTGGAGAGATGGGAGAAGATGGAGACCCGGTAAACCTGGTGCTTAATTTCTGTCTTGCTGTAGCCCATGAGGATTCTGTGGTGGGTGCAGCACTGTGAGGAAGGCTCCAAGGGTGCCTTTCCACTGGGCCAGGACAGACTGGGGTCCATGCTGCGTTCTGGGGACAGGGATGTCTCCATGTGGATGTGCCACATGGAGCCTTACTTGCCTGGACTTTGAGTGGAGACGGAGTCAGAACAGCCCATGTAGCAGCAGAAGAGGGACTATAAAGTGCCACAGGGCAGGATGTGTGGGCAGGGGGTAGGAGCTGGACCCCCCCCTTGCTCAGGATGTCCAGGTGAGCCCTCTGCTATGGGGTGCACTGTAGTGCATCTGGAAAGAGAGAGCAGGAGGATGGAGATCAACCTGGGATCCCCATCCTTGTCCAGTCTTTGGGCAGCAAAGGACCTGCTGGGATGTGGACACCTCCCCATACAGCCCCACTCAGACCTTCCTCTCCACGGATGGGAAGAGGAACCAGGCTGGTGTGGCTCTCCAGGGAACCCTGTGGCATCACCCACCTGCAGGATAAGCACTTCCTTCCTGGCCTGGGCATGGAGAGGAGTTTCTAGCTGGGCTGGAGGCTACTTGGGACAAGTCCAGACAAGTGGGAAGAAAGGGTTCTGCCCTCTACCAGGGACTTGACATGCTTGTGTTGTTCTGGAGCGTAGGAATCAGGCAGGTCAGGGGCTCAGACCTGTAATCACCCCTTTAGGCAACAGCAACAAGATCTCCCAGTGCTCACCAAGACCTGCCCCAGCTGCATATGTTGAATGATGCAGGGCTGTCACTCTATGCCGCTAATCCCATGGCGGGGATAGGAACCTGATCTAACATCACAGTTAGCTCTGCTGGCTTGGACCAGAGATTTCTACCACCTCAATTAGCAGCTGGGTGGTACCAGGGGCTGCAGAGCCCACCATGGGCTCCTGCACCATTCACCCATTCCTGTACCATCCATATATCACAGTCCTGCCTGCCCCAAGGGCCTGACCTCCTTGCTGCTTTTGATTTTCAGCCCAGTTTCAAAGCTCTGGGAATCCTGGCCGTGAGGTTTTCTGTCATAAATACTAAAATGGCTGCAAGATCCAAGGAGATACAGGAAAAGCCACTGGCAGGCTGAGGAGCTTCAGAGCCTGACAAACAGCCTGTGCCTGGCAGCTCTGTCCTTTGCCTGTCCCTTCAGCTCTGCCTGCTCCTACAGAGCAAAGCCTTAGGGGGCAGGTGAGCAATAGGGGAAGTGGTTTTCCAAGTGGATCAAGGCTATCTGGAGAGCGAGGCTGCATATGGTATTTTGACCCCCACTGTGATGGGGATGGGAAGGTGGCAGGTCAGGGTGGTTGAGCCCAGTAATTTTGTTTAAAAGGAGTGATAAAAGGTATAACCATGTACCAGCACATTTTGGGGGCTGATTGGCAGCTTGACAGAAAAGGACCTGGAGGTCCTTGTGAACACCAAGTTAACCATGAGCCAGCAATGTGTCCTTACCACAAAGGAGGCTAACAATATCCCAGGCTGCATTAAACAAAATATTGCCAGCAAGGTCAAGAGAGGGAATTCTTCCCCTCTACTCAGCACTCATGAGGCCACACCTGAGAGTGTGCAGCAAAGGACCACTAAGATAATTAAGGAAATAAGATAATCCTATGAGAAAAGGCTGGGAGGGCTGAGACTCTTCAGCTTGGAGATCTGAAGGCTCAGGGGGGAAACTTATCAATGTATATGTACCCTGAAGGGAGGGTGCAAAGAACATGAAGCCAAGCTCTTTACAGTGGTGTCCAGTGACAGGACCAGAGGCAATGGGCATAAAATGGAACACAGGAGGTTCTGTTTGAACATCAGGAAACATTTTTTTACTCTGAATGTGACCAAGCAGTGGAACATGTAACCCAGAGTTTGTTGAGTTTCCATCCTTGGAGATATTCAAAAGTCATCTGGACACAGTCCTGGGCAATGGCTCTTAGGTGGCCCTGCTTCAGCAGAGGGGTTGAACAAGATGTCTTCCAGATGTTCCTGCCAACTTCAACCCCTTTGTGATTCTGTGTAATCCACCATGCTGCAGCCTGTCCTGGCTGCCCTCCCCCCCACTCAGCCTTCTGCAGCAGAACCCCACTCTGCTCTGGATTAACTTCTGTGTCCCACAGCAGATGTTCATTGGCACAACTAGCTGAAGATGCCTGCCAACCAATCACCCCCAGAAAACATGTGGCTGCTGTGAAATGGCTTCCACCATCACAGTGTGCCTCTGAACCTCTGCACTGTTCTCTCCAGCTCTTCAGTCTGCACAGTGGCTCTGAGGGGAAGGAAAGGGGGAGACACAGGGCGAGTGAGATGCCTCCTGTGAGAAAGACAGGAGGGTACTACCTGTCTGCAGGGTCACACAGGCAGAGAAGACAGCATTATGGCTCAGCCTCTCCCAACCTCCCAAACCCAAAGGCCACATACATCTCAGCCACCTCAGGCAGTGTTATCATTTTGATCTTCCTTTAAACCACACATACTTCAAGCTAAGTTGTGAACTTTAATACCTTGCTCATATTTTATGCCCTTTTTGAGTGCCTTCCTGTATGAAACCCTGTGCATACGAACAGATGCTTTTTGGTGACCATTTAATGCCTTCCTTTCCAAGACACCACAGATCACCAGCAACCTCTGGCCCTCCAGCTAGCCACTGGTCTCATGTCCACCTCCTGCCCCTTCCACCCACAGAACAGGATGTTTTCTGGCCCTGCAGACAAGGAGAAGAGCCTGCAATTGCTTTCCTCCAATAAGAGATGCCTGGAAGGGAAGGCAAACTGGGAGTCTGACAGCAACAGCTCTGAGCCATGATGGCCCCCCACCAACTTTCCCCAGCACAAAGACAGTAATCATTCACACACAGCACTCACCTGCTCAGAGGTGCCCTTGATGTATGAAGGAAATTTGTAGTTGCAATACAGCTCCCCTGCAATCATAATCCAATGGCACTGCAGCTTTGATGTCAGGAAGGGGACAAGGAGAGTCAACCCAGGCAGCAACTCATGGTGCAACACCTTCATAGTGGGCAGGAGCCCTTGGGCATCTTCACCCTCATCCCATTTGTCACAGGGGCAACCTGTGAGCTTTTCTGGCCCAGGAACCTCCAGCTGAAGGAGGAAACGCTGTCCATCCCTGGGGACCATACCCTCCCTATGCAGGCCTAGGCTAGGGGCTCACTGCAGTAGCCGTCCAGAGGAAAACTGCTATCTGCCCTGCTGGGCATCTCAGTCACGAGTACTGCTCTGAAACTGGAAACAGCAGGGCCAAGCAGATGAACAAAATCCCCAAAGGGATTTGCAGAGGCACCAAACACCCAAATACACTCCCTTTCTGGCACTCTGCAATTTTTGCATCCTGTCATCTTGCATGCGGGAAGCCAGCTTCAGGAGGTCACTCACTGTGCTCGCTGCCTGACCTCACCTTCCCCAGGAAATGAGCTGTTCTTTCGTTCCATTTCCAATAAGATTTGTAACTAACAGGCACTTGTGGCCAGTCCCTGAGAGTCGGCCAGCCCAAAAGCCACCGCCATTGATGCCATGATGATTTTTTGCTTTTTCATATACCCCTCTTATATACCCTTTTATATACCCTTTCATACAGCTTTCATGTATCCTTAGTGCTTTTAGCCCACATACTTGTAATTCCCCAAGTCTGATAACTAGCTTAGACCCAAAGTTCTGTTAAGCCAAGAGACTAAACATCTTGGAAGCCTCGCAGTTGGGGGTCAAAAAGCCCCAGACACCAAGGTCCTCTCCAGAACACATTCTGTAAACTAAGATAGGCCCATCCAGGGGGAAGGTTCCTCAAGACGGGGGCTCATCTTGAGCCTCTCATTGGGGAATCTTTGATATGCTAATTTGCAAGGTCTATAACTGTATACGCGAATCATCGTATGTGTGCATTGTTCGTGCATTGTTCAGGGGGTGCACCCTGGTGCATTTTGGGGTGGGCATCCTGGTGTGCATCTTTCGGGTGTGCATTTTTGGTGTGCATTCGGGGGTGCTTTCTACCTGGATGTGGTGCACCAGAGGATCCTTAAATAAATACCGAGGTAAAACCCTTTTTTCCCCTCTAACCGTGTTTGGCTTTTAATTCTAAGCCCAGGGAAAGGCAACACCATCAGTGCCAGGGAAGGGCGCCATCAGTGCCAGGGAAGGGCACCACCAGTAACCAGCCAGAACAGAAATGCAACATGCCAGCTCCCAAGGGGCACTTGCAACAGGGCAAATCAATGCCATAGCATAACAAACCTCTGGTCCAAAGTCTCAAAAAAAGCTCTTTGTAAACATCAGCTGCTCCTGGCGCCCTGTATGGGGTCTACACAAAGGCAGGTAGAAAAGCAGGTGAATGCCTGCATCTATGAGCAGATGCCAAGGTGGTAACATGCTGTGCTCTGCCTGCCTGGAAGGTGGAGAGGCTGCTGCTTGTCTCCTCCATCCCTGGGGAAGATTTGTACCATGACTTGCTGTAGGAGACCAGAGAAATGATTACTGGCTCTAAACAACTAAAGTGATGGGGGGGGCAGGGAAAGTTCTGCGTAGGTGGGACGGTGCACTGCTCCACACCCCACGCACTGAAGCCTCTGGTCCAGCCCCAAAGTGGCTACCAAGCCCCTGGCACACTGAAAGCCCCACCTGTGGGGAGGGCCCCGTGAGACCAGAACAGATAAAAAAGCTGTGACATGGGTGTGATGCCAATGCGCCCCACTGCCTTGGACCTTACAGCAGCTGAGACCACACTGGATCCAGGGGGGTGACTATTGATCTTTCTCTCTCTCTTTCTCTCTTTCTTCTTCTAACTTCCTCTTCTCGAAATCTGGATACATTGAATTTGGATGGGTTAGAGTATGCTAAGTCAATGCTTTGTGAAATGCTTTACTTTAATTAGATATTTGCTTTAAAATTCACCAAGTACCTTATTCTCAAAAGTTTGCCGGTGAAAGTTTGCTATTTAACCTCCTGAGAAGTTTGTTGTTTTCTCCCATATGCTGCCAGAGGGAATCGAAGTACCTAAGCCCCTTTAAAAACTCACTGAGGGAGCTTGGGGTGTAACATTTGTGTGGCACAGTCAACTGCTGGAAAGCAAAATCAGCAACCAGCAGCAAGAGTGTGGCAGGAAAAAGCCATATCCTTTCTGCAAGTGTCCACACTGGGACAAATATGCAGTTTCCTTTATTTCTTCTCCCCACGTCCCTCTGCAGTCACAGCCATTTCCAAATCCTCATGTAGGCAGGCTGAGCCCTTTGCTCCCCAGTGGCAGTTGCCTTTCAGAATGGGTTCATCAGGAGAGGCTGACATGCTGACACCACAAATCCATCCCAGCTGAGACCTCAATGCCAGCACTACCCAGTAATGCACATGACTAGCATGAAGGGCTTCACCTCATTTTGCCAACCCAGATACTGTCACCTAAAGCATTGTGCTGGGAAATGCCAGGATTCCCCAGCCCACCCCAAAAGTGTCTCCAAGTACACCTTGGGACCTTCTTGTACATCCTCATGAAGGTCTGTCTGTCCCTGCCTGGGACAGGGAGCAGCTGGAGCACAGCACTGCTCCTCACACTCTTGCAAGGCACCATGGTCAAGGGAGGTTCCCTTTCCCCTTCTCCTAGCCTTTGGGGTTTCTCTTGGTTGTGTTTAGCTCTGCCTCTCAGGGCAGGTCCTCCCCACTGAGAGCCCAGCCAACTTGCAGCAGAGCTCAGCCTCTTACAGCACTCAACGGGAGCCCACTGTCCCCCATATAGAGCCAGAGAGCAACATGGGGACCGGGGACTCCTGCACCCACAGCCTGGACAGGGAGACAGCACCTGCTCATCTCTACTCCCCCTGAGCTGGGCATCTCTGGAGCCCTGCTTCTGGATACCTGGATGGGACAGAGCCAGGTCCAGGTCCTCACCAGCTCAGCTGAGCAGCACAGGTACCATCCCCTGGACACAGCATGTGGGGCTCCATGTGCCCAAGCCAAGGATTTGGCCCCTCCTAAGTCCAAGTGATTGTGATTTTATCAGTGTTTCAGCCTGTGCTGGTGCTGTAAGATAGGACTTAAAGGGGTTTGCCTGGGGGAGGGGGGAAGCCCAGCAAGAGCTCCTCCTGCTCTGCCCTGTTCCTGCCAAGATCCCAGGCCCCCTTGATGAAGAAGGCAAGACGGGGCCTGTGGTTTAGCCAGGGCCTCCCAGCATCTGGGTTGAGCTATGCCAGGCACAGTTTTCCTCTCTTCCTCCAGCCCAGCGAGGTCTGGGGAAGGGCACTACACTTCAATGGCCATGATACACCTGGTACCAAAGGACCTGCAAGGAGGGAGCATGTTCCAGGTGCTGAGGCAGACAGTGCATTCCCCAGGGACACCAAGACACCAGACCCTGATTTGAGATGACACGGCCAGGCCTGGGGGTATGTGTGGGTGTGTGTGAGAGACGGCTTACCTGCTGGTTTCATTCCTATTAGCACATCCAGGGGGAACCCAGGATTAACAGACCATGGTCTCAGTGGTGGCAACAGAGCAGGATGGCAGGTGAGGAAGGGTCCCTGGCTGGGCAATGCAGCAACTCTATCACATACAAGCTGCAGCCTGCAAAAGGATCTGTTGCTGTTTTAGCTGTACTGTACCAGCCAGAAAGGAAGCAGGATGGGTGTGGGAGCAGCTTTGCCAGCCAGGGGATCATCTGCCAAGGGGCAGGACAGGCAGAGCCCTCGGAAAGGGGAGCCTGGCAGTGTTGGAAGCACAGCACTGCTGCAAGGAGAAGAGCAAGAGCTGTATCCAAAGGGGCCATGCTTCCCTAGTGGAGATCCATGCAGCTTCCCAGAGCAGCACTGCCAGCCAGTCAAGGGGACACACAAATGGGTCTGGGCATTGCTGCTTGGGGCAGCCTGGGGGCTGGCAGGGCAAAGAGGGCTCCTTGCATCATTCAGACCC
>VZRQ01004888.1:19509-35155 GCA_013397975.1 Machaerirhynchus nigripectus | reverse complement strand
CTGCCGCGCTCCGGCTCCGGGCAGCATCGGCCCCCGCGCTCGGGGGGCTCCCCGGGCCCTGTCCCGGCCCCGCTCCCCGCCCTGCCGCGCTCCGGCTCCGGCGGACAGGGCTGAGCCGGGCCCGGCTGCTTTGATCTTGATTTTTATTCGCTTTGCTGGGAGCTCTGGCTGTGGCCAGATTGCCCCGGAGCTGGTGGGATGAGCCAGAGCCGAGCCCGGGAGCGGCTCCCGAGCCGAGCCAAGAGCCAGACCCTGCCAAAACCCCTCTAAAGGACATTTTTGGGATGGGCAGGGGACTCTCGACCCTCTCCTGGTGCTGGGGTGTGGCTCCTCAAGTGCCACCATCCTTGTTGGGGTGCAGGAGGTCGCCCTCAGCTTTGGGGATGCTCCTTGTGTGTCCCAGGACAGGGATGCTGTCCCGGGACAGGGATGTTGTCCCAGGACAGGGATGCTGTCCCAGGACGGAGATGCTGTCCTGGCAGCACAGCAGGCAGGAGCCTTGGGAGCTGGGACCTGTCCCCAGAGTCCCCCAACGCGGGGGTCCTTGTGCCCCCCAGCTCTCAGGGAAACCATCCCTAAAGGTGGGACCCCAAGGTGACATCCCAGCACCCCGAGGTGGCCGGATCGCCGCCAAGCGGCTGCTCTTTGTCTGTCCGTGGCTGTTCCCACGGNACATCCCAGCACCCCGAGGTGGCCGGATCGCCGCCAAGCGGCTGCTCTGTGTCTGTCCGTGGCTGTTCCCACGGATTGGGATCAGCATTTGGAATCAGTTGCGCCTTTAGGGCACATTCAGGGTTTGTGGGGTGGGGTCCTGCTCCTAGACCCCCCTGGAAGGGTGGAATTCCCGGACTGGGGGTTTCATGTCCTGTGCTGGTCCCAGTTCTCCTCCCCCGTGTGCCCCCAGTGCTGGGGACACGCAAAGCCTGGGGTGGAAAACCGGAGACTTTGTTGGGATCAGCTCTTGCAGTGAGGAAAAAAATCTTCCCTGATAAATGTGGACAGGGCTGCGCGCTCTGCGCCCTGGGAGCGGCGATGGGATGGGGGTGACCAGCCCGGCCGGGGCTGGCCGGGGCCACAGGGACATTCCCGGCCCGCCCTCCCCGCTCGCAGCCCGGGGGACTCGGGAAGCAGCAGCCGGAGCGTGCTGGCTCTGCAAGAAACAGCTGCAGAGGTTTAAAAAAATAATCCCTCCAATCCCTTTATCAAAGGCCGCTCGCAGGCGGCAGGAGCCACAGTAAATGTTGGATAAGGGAAGTGGCCGCGGCGGGCTGGGCACGGGGCGGGAGGCGATGTCCCGGCCCCGGGCAGCGCTGTCACCGTCCTGTCCCCCCGGGACCCCCCTGCGGCTCCTGCAGGAGGAGGGAGCGGGCACCTGGGGGGTGGGCACATGGGGTCCCCCTCGTGCCACCCTGCTCTGTCCTGCCTGGCACTGGCATCCCTTGGGAGCCCCGGCTCCAGGTGCTGTGTCCTGCTGCATCCCGTGTCCTACATCCCACGTCCTGCTGCCTCCTGTATCCTGCATCCTGTGTCCTGCTGCATCCCGTATCCTGTCTCCTCCTGCATCCCGTATCCTGTATCCATGTCCTGCTGCATCCTGTATCCTATATCCATGTCCTGCTGCATCCCATGTCCTGCTGCATCCCATATTCTGCTACATCCCATGTCCTGCTGCCCCCTGTATCCTGCATCCGATATCCTGCTACATCCGTGTTTTCCTGCATCCTGTGTCCTGCTGCATCCCATGTCCCGTATCCCTTGTCCTCCAGCATTCCTTGTCCTGCAGCACCCCGTATCCTCAGCATCCCATATCCTGCTGTGTCCCTTGTCCTCCAGCATCCCATGTCCTGCTGCATCCCGTGTCCTGCTGTGTCCCTTTGCAAGTGGGTCAGGGTCCTGCAGAGACCCTGGGGGTCCCTCCTGGCTCCTGCTGCCACCCTGCTCCGCCCTGCCTGGCACTGGCAGCCCCTGGGTGCCCTGGCTCCAGGTGCTCTGCCCTGCTGCATCCCGTATCCCGCTGCATCCATGTCGTGCTGCATCCCGTATCCTGCTACATCGCATATTCTGCTGCATCTCGTATCCTATATCCGTGTCCTGCTGCATTCATGTCCTGCTACATCCCATATTCTGCTACATCCCACGTGCTGCGTCCCATGTCCTGCTGCCTCCTCTATCCTCTATCCACGTCCTGCTGCATCCATGTCCTGCTGCCTCCTGTGTCCTGCATCCCCTCGCAGCCGGCTCGTCCCGGCACAGGGTCCCGTGAGTTCGTCCTGCCGGGAAGGGACACCGGGGGCCGGAGGGGCCCGGCCAGTCCCCGCTGCTGCTCCCGCACGGATCCGGGCCGGGCCGGAGGCCGGAGCGCCGGGAGCTGCCGGAGCGCCGGGAGCCGCTGGCCGGCTGCTGCCTCCTGCCAGGGAACAAATGAGATGTGACCGCGGCTCCCGCGGCTCCCCGGGAAGCGTGTGCTGGATGTGTAATGGAGCGCGGGATCTGCCCTCGGAGCTGACCCGCAGCGGCCCTGGCTGCGGCAGCTCCGCTTCGCATCCCGCTTTTCCCAAGTCCTGGGCGGGAGGAAGGAGAGAGGCCGCTCCCTCCTCGCCCCTGGATGCCCTGGAGCGTGAGATTGGATTACTCCACTTGGCAGGCGCAGGGCTTTGGGCTGCTCCTGCCGAGGAAAAATGCGGGAGCCGGGAGAGGCCGGGGCTGCGCTGGGACATTCCCGGGGGCTCTGCTGAGCCCCGGCGACCCTCAGTGTCCACTCGGATCTGAATTCCCGAAATCCTGCTCTCCCTCCGGCGGATGCGTTTGCTGGGCAAAAAGGGCTGGAGTGGGGCAGCTCCCGCCTCCCTCCAAGGCTCCGGGGATCTGTGGGATCGGGATCATCGTGGATAAGCAGCAGTGGGAGCCTGGGGAACTGGGGGGACTGGGTGGTACTGGGAGCGGGCAGGGGAAGGTCCCTGTGCTGCCAGTGGGAATATCCAGGGGCTGGAGAGCTGGGAATGTTAAACCCGTGTGTCCTGGGATCCTCCTGCCCCCTCTGCCTGGAGCCAGGCTGGGAATGCTGGGAGGGTCCAGCCTGGAAAAGGGAAGGATCCAGGGAGAGCTCAGAGCCCCTTGCAGGGCCTAAAGGGGCTCCAGGAGAGCTGGAGAGGGACTGGGGACAGGGCATGGAGGGACAGGAGCCAGGGAATGGCTTCCCACTGCCAGAGGGCAGGGCTGGATGGGATCTGGGGAAGGGATTCCTGGCTGGGCTGGAATTGCCAGAGCAGCTGTGGCTGCCCCTGGATCCCTGGCAGTGGCCAAGGCCAGGCGGGACACTGGGGCTGGGAGCAGCCTGGGACAGTGGGAGGGGTCCCTGCCACGGCAGGGGGGGCACTGCAGGGGCTCTGAGGTCCCTTCCCACACCAACCATTCCAGGATTCCCTGACTCTATGATCCTGTTTGGTTTGCTCCCACCGCCGGCTGTCCTTGCTCCCTCCTCCACGAGCACCATCCCTTGTCCAGTATCCAGCTGGTGCTCCTGTCCCCTCTGGAACTGCCTCTGGAATGAGACCCAGGGGGCTGGCAGTGCCCCGGAGTGCCACATGTCACCATCCCAGGAGCCACATTGCCCTGGTGACCCCTGGAGACCTGGGATGGGGCTGGAGCCGCTCACGGTGCCGGGGGTGGGAGTTGGGCTGGTGGAGCTGGTGGCACCTGGCCCTGGGTGTGCCCGGCTGTGCCCGCTGTGCCCGCTGTCCCCACCTCAGCTCTGTCTCTGTCCCCAGGTGATGCAGGTGCTCAACGCCGACGCCATCGTGGTGAAGCTCAACTCCGGGGACCACAAAACCATTCACCTGTCCAGCATCCGGCCCCCGCGGCTCGAGGTGGACAGCACCCAGGTGAGGGGGCAGCGCCCAGGGGAGGGGACAGCGCCCAGGGGAGGGGACAGCGCCCAGGGGAGGGGGCAGCACCCAGGGGAGGGGACAGCGCCCAGGGGACACTATGGGGACAGGGAGGGATCGGCTCTGTGCGTCGACCCCTCCCCATGGGGCTCCTGCTTCCTCTGGGATGACCAAACTCCTCTTTCCCTTCCTGGGGGAGCCCCATCCCACGGGATGCGGGAGGCCTGGGAAGGGCTGGAATGTGCACCGGTGGCTGCAGGGAGACGGATCCGTCCCTCTTCTCCTGCCTCAGTTTCCCCCTGTGTTCCGTGGGTGCTTGCGGTCTGTGGGGTGTTCCTTAGGGGTGTGGGGTGTTCCTTAGGGATGTGGGGTGTTCCTTAGGGATGTGCCATCCCTGTGCCCTCGTGTCCCCACCCCTGGGGGGCTGCAGAGCTGCTGGAGATGATTCCAAGCGTGCGGATCCTTGGCTTTTCCTCCCCCTCGGCCGTGGGGCCGGCCGGGGGCCGGGAGCGCTCCCCGCATCCCAGAGGAGCAGCTGCTGTGTCCTCGGGCTCCAGGGGACGCCGGGGCCGACTCGTGACCGGCAGCGTCAGGGTCCGAAGGGTTCTTGGCGGGCGCCGGAACGTTTGGGAGCGCTCGGAAAAGGCCGCATTGTTCCCGCACAGTTTGCTCCCTGCTCTGTGCGTTTGAGGCTCTCTGAGGCCGGCGCCGCTGGAGCCGGATCCGCGCGCGCGGCAGGGACATGAAAGCGCCGGGACGAGCTGGGACGGGGCACGCGGAGCGCCCTTGACCCCGCTCGGAGCGCCGGAGCCGCGCTGGAAACCGGGACACGGCTCCGAGCCGTGGGGCCCACGCTGAGCGCCCCTGACCCTGCCCGGAGCTCCTGTTCCGTGCCGGAAACCGGGATGGGGGATCGATCCCTGTGTCCCAGAGCCTCCCTCCCGCTCAGAGCTCCGGAGCTGCTCCGGGAGTTGGGATGGGGGATCGCTCCCTGTGTCCCAGAGCCTCCATCCTGGAGCTGCTCTGGGGGCTGGGATGTGGCTCCGATCCCAGCGTCCCTTTCCAGGACAGCACTGTGGGTGTGGGAGCCGGGCACTTCCTGCTGTCTCCCGGTGATCCCAGTCCACGCAGGGGCTCCTCAGGCAGGGATTTGTCTCTGTGCTGCTGCTTCTCCTCTGTTCCTCCATTCCCTCCATGGATGATGCGCTCAGAGCTGTGGGATCGCGGGGCTCCCGAGGCCCTCGGAGCGCCTGCCTTGTTCCTGGCACATCCCTCCTCCTCCTCCTCCTCCTCCAGCGCCTCTGGAGATGCCGGGAAGGCTCCTGGGAAGCCCGTGCGCGCGAGGGGGTCGAGCCAGGATTGCTCCAACCCCCCTTTTCCACGCTGTTTTCCGTCCTGGAGCACCGCGGGCCGGCCTGGCCGTGCCGGCGGGCGGGCGATGGCTCCCGAGGCGACCCCGCGTTGCTGTGGGAACGGGAATTTGGAAATTCCTGCCTCCCTGGACGCCGCCTCGCTCCGGCCACACGGAATCGCGGGTAACTTCCGTGCCCGGCCTCTTCCCGCTGTTCCCCTGGCGTGGGCTCCGCGGGGCCGGGAGCTGCCGGGGGCACGGGGGAGCAGCGGGAGCAGCGGGATCTCCTCGCGGAGCGGCCGCAGTCTCCAAGGAGACGGCAGCCAGGCAGCGGCCCCCCCGCCGCGCCGATGGATCCGCCGGAAAAATCCTCCGCGGGCTCGGCGCTGCGGCCCCGCAACGCGGCCGGTGGGGGCTGCTCCCGAATTCCGGGGGCTGCCGGGGCACCCCTGAACGTGGGCTCTGCCCCCCCCCCGAGCCCGGGGGTCCCTGTGGGTCCCTGGCACCCCGAGGTCTCATCCCAGTATCCCAGTCTCACGTCCCAGCACCCCGAGGTCACATCCAGCACTCCAAGGTGACATCCCAGTGTTCCAAGGTCACATCCCAGCACTCCAAGGTGACACCCCAGCACTCCAGTGTCACATCCCCGTGTTCCAAGGTCAAATCCCAGCACTCCAAGGTGACATCCCAGCACCCCGAGGTCACATCCCAGCACCCCGAGGTGGCCGGATCGTAGCCAAGGGGCTGCTCTGTGTCTGTCCGTGGCTGTTCCCATGGATTGGGATCAGCATTTGGAATCAGCTGCGCCTTTAGGGCACATCCAGGGTTTGTGGGGCGGGGTCCTGCTCCCAGACCCCCCCGGAAGGGTGGAATTCCCGGTGGAATTCCTGGTCCTCAAAGGAAGAGCTGCTTCCCTCTTCCTCCTCTCCTTCCTCCTCCTCCTCCTGGGGCTGGAGCAGCCCGGCTCTGGAGCCGCTCCTGGCTCCGGCTCTGTGCCAGCCCTGCCCTGGGCATCCCAAACTGGGAGGTTCCGTGTCCTGTACTGGTCCCAGTTCTGCCCCTCCGGAGTCTCCCCGAGCCCCCCCCGGCCTGGAATGCTCCCGCTGAATCCCAGTTGTTTCTCCCCGGGTTCCACCCTTCCGCAGCTCCGGAGCGCTTCCATCCCTGGCGCTGGCATTAATTACCTGGCAGTGCAATTAGCGCCGGGTTTGCTCCTCCCCTTCCACACCCGCAGCTGAAATCATGGAAAAAACATCCAAAAATTCCAGCAGGGACCGAAGCCACCCCGGCGGGGGCTCGGGGTGGGGACCCCCATCCCAGCTGCCGTTCCAGAGGTGGATCCGGAGCTCAGGGAATGTTTATGGATCAAATAGCAGCATGGACGTCTCTTTGTGGGCACGTCCCTGGAATGTGTCTGGATTTATGGAAAATGTCCGGGAATATCTGTGACAGGAGCATTTACTTAAAATCCACCGATGGAGGGGGTCGGGCTCTGCTCCCGGGGAACAGGGACAGGAGGAGAGGGAACGGCCCCAGGCTGGGCCAGGGGAGCTCAGGGTGGAATCAGCAGGAATTTCCCCATGGAAAGGGCGGTCAGGTCCTGGAAGGGGAAATTTGGAGTGCCCATCCCTGGAGGTGTCCAGGGAATTCCTGGAGGTGGCACTCAGGGCTCTGGGCTGTGGACAAGGTGGGGGTCGGGCACAGCTTGGACTCGGTGACCTCGGAGGGCTTTCCCGGGATTCTGTGATCCACAGGAATTCCAGGAGCACTTACGGAATGCACACCTTTATTTAATATAAAAGATAAAATCTAGAATATACAATTCAGGCCCGGTTCCAGGCTCTCCTGGAAGGTTTTTTCCCCCCAGTGCTCCTCCGTGGGCTCTTCCTGCCCTCCCATCCCCGCCGGAGCCGGAGCACCGGGATCTCGCAGCTCCGTCGGGAATTCCATCCCGGCCTGCCGAGCGCTAATCGTTCCCACGGCGCCGGGCGGGGGAGAAGGGAAGTGACAGACGGGAATGGAGCGCGAAGGAATCCTGCAGCCTTTCATCTCCAGCCTTTCATCTCCCGGCGTCGGATGGATCCCGCGAGCCGACGGCCGGGAACGTCCCCAGCGCCCGGCTCCGCCCGGGAACATCGCGGAGCGGGATGGAGATGGGTCTCCCGCTGCTCCAGGGGCTGCACCGGCGCTGTGGGGTGCGGGAACAGCTGGGAAACCTCACTGGGATGGCTGGAAACCTCACTGGGATGGCTGGGAACTCACTGGGATGGCTGGAATCTTCATCAGGATGGCTAGGAACTCACTGGGATGGCTGGAAAACCTCACTGGGATGGCTGGAACCTCACTGGAATGGCTGGAATCTCTCACTTGGGATTCTGGAAACTCACTGGGAAGGCTGGAATCTCTATCAGGCTGGCTGGAACACCTCACTGGGGTAGCTGGGACCTCACTGGAATGGCTGGGAACTCCCTGGGAAGGCTGGAATCTCTATCAGGCTGGCTGGAACACCTCACTGGGGTAGCTGGGACCTCACTGGAATGGCTGGGAACTCCCTGGGAAGGCTGGAATCTCTATCAGGCTGGCTGGAACACCTCACTGGGGTAGCTGGGACCTCACTGGAATGGCTGGGAACTCCCTGGGAAGGCTGGAATCTCTATCAGGCTGGCTGGAACACCTCACTGGGGTAGCTGGGACCTCACTGGAATGGCTGGAATCTCCCGTTGGGATTGCTGAAAATTCACTGGGATGGTTGGAATCTCCATCAGGATGGCTGGAAAACCTCACTGGGAAGGCTGGAACCTCACTGGGATGGCTGGAACCTCGTTGGGATGGCTGGAATGTCTCCCTGGNAAAACCTCACTGGGATGGCTGGAAAACCTCACTGGGAAGGCTGGAATGTCTCCCTGGGACGTGACGCCCACCTGGAGCTGGGAACGTGGATGCTCCAATCCGTGGGATGCTCCAGGTGCCTCTGGGTGCCAGGAAGCCGTTCCGTGGCTGCAGCCCCCGAAGCCTGTGGTGGGATTTGGGATCCCTCCGTTCCGGTGGTGGATCCATCCTCCCGGAGCAGTTTGCCGGCCTTGGATCCATCCGGAGGCGGAGCTGAGCCGCGTCCGGCGGTCCCACGGGATGGAAGGCGGAGCCGATTCCCGGGAGGAGCGGGAGGGGCTCAGAGCTGTGGGATCCAGCTGTGGCGGCTCTGCCCCGGAGCTCCCCCGGGCATCGGTGCCACCACGGATCCCAGAGTTCGGGATATTCCCGTTCCCAGGCCCCGCCAGCCGCTCGGGCTGGATTTTCTGGGTTGCTGCAATTGCAGCACGGATCTGCTCCAGTCCCGGTTTATCTAAATTGATCTCTTAATTGGGAATTCTCCGGAGGAGGGGGAGTCGAGCGCACGGATCCTGATCCAACGGGAAAAGCAGGGAACAAGCAGCCTCTGGGGGCGGGCTGGGAGCTGGAGCTGGAGCTGGAGCTGGGGCCGGGGCGGTGCCCGCGGCCGGAGCAGGGACACGGGGGCTGCCGGGGGCTCCGGGGGTTTTTGGGAGTGCTGGGAGCAGGGATATCCTGGCTCCTTTCCCGGCGGAGCCACTGCTCCAGGACTCCCCAGTCCCAGCCTGCGCAGCCGAGACCAGGCTGGAGGTGTGGGATTTCTCCAGGGATTGTCGGCATGGCCCTGGGACACTTCCAGACGTGTTTTCCAGGGATACAAAGCTGAGGCTCCCTGGTTTTCCATGTTTCCCATGGGTTCTGGCTCATTCCTGTCCCTCTGCCCCACACCAGGGCTGGGCAGGGGTCCCGAACCCCTCCAGCCAGGATTTAGGATGGGGGATCCTGGTGCTGTGCCTGCTCCGGCCTCGGGAGCATTGGGAGCCTCCTGGAGCTGCCCCCAGCCCGGGCAGGGAAAAGCTGGAGCACAGGGAAGCTGGAAGTGGCTCCAGAGAGAGGGAGAACAGATGGATTTGGGCTCGGGTGTTTTTTTCCCAGCTCGCAGAGGAGCTGCACGTGGGTTCCTTGGCTTCCTGCTGCGATTCCAAAGGCAGGGAGCTGCCAGATCACCCAGGCCCCGCTCCCGCCAGCCTCCGGAGAGCGGGACCCTCACAGCCAGGGATCAGCATCCCGGCTGGAATGTGGGACATTCCAGGGTGCTCCCCAGGCGGGATTCCCGTGGCTGTGTCCGGCTTTCCGGATGCTCCGTGTCCTGCACATCCCAACGACTCCCGGGGCTCCGGCTGCTCCCGGAGGTGCCAGGGTTTGGATCCCGGCAGGATTTCTGTGTGCCGGGAATGTCGTGGCCGCTCCGTGTCCTTCGTTCCCGCGGGAGGGGTGCCGGGCGTGGCTGCTCCCGCTGCTCATCCCACGGCATTCCAGCAGATTCCAGGGAGAGCCGTGTTTCACCCAAACCCATCGCAGCCCGAGCTTCCTCTGCTCCTTTCCCCGTCCCTCGCTGGTTCCCGGGATATTTCCGTGGGGTTGGGAGAGCTCTGTGCCAGCGACCTGCCTGGAGCTCTGCCAGCCCCATCCTGGCTGACCTTGGGGCCAAGGGCAGCCCGGCCCCTGCAGCTCCGGGTTTGAGGCTGTTCCAGTTGGATTTGCAGCCCTGCGGGAGAGCAGGGAAGGGAGCTGGGAAAGATCCCATGCCACCCGTTTTTAGCAATCCCAGCTGCTCCGTCCCTGGAAATGAGCTGCCGCTCCCGGCTCCGAGCCACCCTGGGTACCCGGGGTGCCGTGGGCACCCAGCCCCGCTCGGTGGGTGCCACTCGACAGATGGTCTGCAGGTGTCCGCCGGGAGCTCTTCCAGGGAGCAGCCAGCTGGATTTTGGGAAGAGGGCGGCTGCACGGCTTGGCAGCACCTTGCTGGGAGCTGGGAACGCTGCTCGGGCCCTGCAGAGGCTGCGCTGGCACCCTCGGGAGCGCGGGCGCTGCCACAGCCCTGCCAGGAGAGGGCTGGGAGGAGGGGCTGGCAGAGGCAGCGTTTTCCAGGCGGGAATTGCTCGGTGGGCTCTGCCAAATCCCCGGGGCTGCGGTGCCGGGGCTGTGGCTGCCCCTGGATCCCTGGCAGTGCCCGAGGCCAGGCTGGACACTGGGGCTGGGAGCAGCCTGGGACAGTGGGAGGTGTCCCTGCCATGGCAGGGGTGGCACTGCAGGGGCTCTGAGGTCCCTTCCCACCCCCAGCGTTCCCTGATCCTTCCGGCAACAAGCCTGGAGGAGCCGGGGGATCCCCAGCTCGGCCGAGCCCCTGCCGTGTCCCCGCCCGTGTTGTCCTTGTCCCCGTGGGTGCGATGAGGACGGTCCGGGGAGTCGTTCCCGGACCTGGTGGTTGAATCCGAGGCCGCGCCGCCGGCTGAGCCGCGCCGTGGGAGCGCCGGGCGGGACGCGGGGAGCAGGTCGTGGCTCCGCCGCGCTGTGCCGCGTTCGTGCTGCACAAATTGCTCCGCACTCAGCGAGCATGAAAGATTAACGAGGAACAAAGCCGCGAACTCATCCGGGCCCGCTCCCGCTAAATTGCAGCTACAGGGATCATGGCAGCTCATCCAGGGGCCGCGTAACGGAACTGATTTGCCGGCGCGGAGCCGCCCGAGCTCCGAGCGCTCCGCACGCGACTTTAATGGATTCTAAATATTGGCAGAGCCGAGGAGAGGAGGAGCGGGGGCACCGGAGTTCCCGGATCAATATTTAATGGGAGCCGCAGTCGCTTCCAGGGAGAAGACGAGTGCAGTCAGCATGTTCTGGGAGCCTGGAATGTGCCCTCCGGGCAGCGAGCGCTGCGCCGGGAAAGCGATTCGGGAAAAGCGATTCGCTTGCATCTGCGGCCGCTGAGCCTCCTGCCGCTCCCAAAGTCACTCCCGCCTGGAAAAGCGGCCCTTTGGAGCTCAATCTGCAGCTCCCGGCAGCGCAGGGGGTTCGATTCCGGCAGGGGGGAGCCAGGGAACGGCTCCGATTTGTCTCCGGAGCGTTTTCCCTCCCCGGCCGCGAGCAAATGTCCAAACACGCGGCGCAGCCGGAGCCGGCTCCCGGGGGAGCTGCCAGTGCCAGGTACAAGGCCTGCTCCGGGCTGGATTAATGTGCGAGCTGGCACGGCAGGCTCCCCGTATGGATTACAGCTGCTGGCATCCCAGGAAATTGCTCACGGCTCAGAGAGCAGCGGCTCGGCAGCGAAACGGGAGCAGCCTGCAGCCCGGAGCGCTGGAGCGGCAGCAGCGGGAGCAGAAGCCGGGCTGGTGCTGGAGCAGCCGGCCAGCCCCGGAGCCGGCCAGGAATCTGGGCAGGAGCTTGCCAGCAATTACAGAGCAGCTTTTCCGTGAGGCGGCAGCTCCGGGAGGCCCCAGGGCCGCGCTGCTCCGAGCAGGCCCCGCTCAGCCCATCTGCTGCCACCGGAACCTGGGTCTGGAAAAGCCCCCGGAGACCGGGCTGTGCTCAGACGCTTCCCCGAGCACTTCCCGCTGAGTGCCCTAATCCCCGTGCTGCAATTCCTGCCCGGTGCCGTGACAGCGGCGCTCGGAGCGAGATCCAGGCACCTGCCGGCTCGCGTGCCCGGGGAGGCCGCTCCGGGGCTCTGGTCCGAGCCCGGCCCCGGCTGTTCCTCGCTCCGCTGAGAAACGCTGCTGTGAGAGCGGAGCTTTGACCTTCTGAGCTCCTCGGGAGCTGCTGGAATTCCTCGCTCAGCGCACGGAGAACTGCGCTGAGCTGGAGCAGAGCCCCCGTCCTGGCACGGAGCTCAGCTCCGCAATGGATGCTCCGGCCCGTGTGCCTCGGGAGCTGGTCCCTGGTTTAGTGCGGGATGAGCCTCTGCGCTGGCTCCGTTCCCTTCTCCTGGAGTTCAGTGCCCGGATCCTGCCCGGTGACCGCCCGGGGTGTCCAAGGGGACCCTGGGGACAGGGCTGGGACAGGCGGGGCCGTCACCCAGCGGGGCAGGGGGGGATGGGAGCGGCTCCATCCGCACGTGCACGGGACAGGGAAGCTCCGGCCCCAAGACCTGGCCCAGGCTCATGTCCCGCCCGCCAGTTCTGTCCTGCTCCCACCTCGGAATGGGCACAGGGGTCCCGGCCGGGCCAGGGCTCCGTGTTTATCCCGAGGCACCCACCCCTCCCTGCTGGAGCGGGAGCTCGGGGGTTGGAGCCGTGGGAACGGTGGGAACACCCCCGTTCCTGCACCTCTGCCGGCGCCGCTCCCGGAATCGGGAATCATGAATATTCCCCCTCCATTAGCACCGGCTGGATTCAGTGCCAGACATTTGGAGACGTGACGGATGGATGGGGCGGAGGGGGGATGGATTGGGAGCGTCCCTCGCTGGCACCCCCAGCTCCTTCCCCTGGCTCGAGTTCCTGGGCTCCGGTGGCCCCGGCCGTCCCTGGGGACGCTGGGAGCACCTCAGAGCCTCCCAAAATTCCCAGTGCAAGTGGCAAAGCCGTGGGGACCCTTGGAAATGACTTTCCATGGAGCAGCTGCCCTGGATCTGCAGGGCTTGGCAGCGAGGAAGGGCCGGGCCCCTCGTGGCACGGGGGCGGCGTGGCCTGGCACGGCCCCGGTGTCACCGTGGGTGCGCTGGAGGTGACCTGGGCTGTGCCGGGGACTGGGGCTGGGCCAGGGATCCTGCCTGTGCCAGGGATCCTGGATCCATCCTGCTTGTGCCAGGGATCGTGGATCCATCCTGCCTGGGCCAGGGATCATGGATCCATCCAGCCTGTGCCAGGGATCCTGCCTGTGCCAGGGATCCTGGATCCATCCGGCCTGTGCCAGGGATCCTGCCTGTGCCAGGGATCATGGATCCATCCTGCTTGTGCCAGGGATCCTGCCTGTGCCAGGGATCATGGATCCATCCTGCCTTTTCCCTGGACCCACCGGCACAGCGCAGCCCGTGGGGCTGGCGAGGGGGCCTCGGGGTGCCCTGTGAGCAGGGCGGGGGTGACAGCGATGGTGGCGGTGACAGCTGGGGACGTGCCCTGTCCCAGGCCCCGCCAAGGGGAGGCAGCTCCCTCCTTAAAAGCTCTTCCCTCGCTCCCGGCCCCGCTGTCCTACTTTTCTCCGGCTGCTTTTCCTCCTTCCCTCTGTCACGTGCGGGTGGGCTCGGAGCGCTCGGTGCGGCTTCCCGGCCGGCTCCGGGCCGGGCTCCGAGCTGCTCCCGCCTCCCGGCGCCCCCAGTTCCCGCCCTGACCCCGCTCCGGGTCCCGGTGCCCGCGGGAGGATCCACGGGAGTGAAACCCACCGGGAGCGGGGACAGAAGGGGCCGGGACTCCCCTCCCACGCGACCCCAAATCCAGGGCAGGGAGGGCCTGGAGCAACGGCCCTGCTCCGCTTCCCTCGGGGTTCGCGGTTACCCCTCTGAAATCCGGGATAACAGCGGGGGAAGCGCGGAGGCTCCTCCCGGAGCCCTGGAGTGGCCGCGCCTGGCAGCGGCTGCCGGCTCCGTCCTCATCCCTGTCCCAGCTCCCGTCCCCTCGGTGACGCTTTCAGGGAGCAGAGGCATCTCCCGGTGTCACAGCGTCCCACAGCCGCGCCCCGGGCCCGGATCATCCCCGTTCCGGGAACGCTGACCCCGATTTCCCTCTCCCTGGGAGCGGAGCAGCCAAAGCGCTGCGGGGTTCCCAAACCCGCTCGGTGTCTGCGGGGCCGCGTCCCGAGGCTCCCCCAGCCACGTTCCAGGCCCAGCCTCCTGTGCTCGGGAGCCGGGAATGGGGCGGGAATGGCTGGGAACTCCGGGGGCTCGGGGACACCGCAGGGACTCCGGGATGTGCCGGGGGCCGCACGGATTCGGTTGGGGGTAGCCCAGAACCAGCATCTCCCAACCACGGGGGGGTTGGGATGCATCCCCCAATTCCTGGTGCCCCGTTTGGGATGCTTGGAATGCAGCACTCCTATTCCAGGAGCCCAGTTTGGGGTGTCCAGGATGAGGTGCCCTAGTCTGGGGTGTCCAGGATGCATCCCCCAATTCCCAGTGCCCAGTTTGGGGTGTCCAGAATGCATCCCCCGATTCCAAGTGCCCAGTTTGGGGTGTCCAGGATGCATCCCCCGATTCCAAGTGCCCAGTTTGGGGTATCCAGGATAAGGTGCCCCAGTTTGGGGTGTCCAGGATGCATCCCCCGATTCCAGGGGCCCAGCTTGGGATGCCTGGAATGCAGCGCCCCAGTTCCAGGTGCCTGCTGATGAGGGTCTGCATCCCAGCTCCGAAGGATACTCAGCATAAATCCAGCTTATTCCGGTATTCCCACCTTTTCCTGGGCCGTTTGTGCCTGGGGGAGACACTCAGGCTGGGGGTGCATGAGTTCCAGAGGCTGGGACGAGAACCCTGTGGCAGCGGAGCCGTGCCTCCCGTTTATCCGGGAAAGCCGGGATGCCCGGAGCGGGGACGCTCCCGGCTGTGCTGGGGCTGCTGGCGCAGCTTTTCCCGGGATCTCGGCCGCACCGGGAGCGGCTCTGCCGGAGCTCCCGGGGAAGTCGGGCTCATCGAACACCGAATTCCGGTGCTGCGGCGGGGAAATGACGAAGGAAGGAACCGCTGGCGATGCGCGGAAGGAGCGGATGTGCTGGGATGTCCTGGGATGTGCTGGGATGTCCTGGGATGTGCTGGGATGTCCTGGGATGTGCTGGGATGTCCTGGGATGTGCTGGGATGTCCTGGGATGTGCTGGGATGTCCTGGGATGTGCTGGGATGTCCTGGGATGTGCTGGGATGTCCTGGGATGTGCTGGGATGTCCTGGGATGTGCTGGGATGTCCTGGGATGTGCTGGGATGTCCTGGGATGTGCTGGGATGTCCTGGGATGTGCTGGGATGTCCTGGGATGTGCTGGGATGTCCTGGGATGTGCTGGGATGTCCTGGGATGTGCTGGGATGTCCTGGGATGTGCTGGGATGTCCTGGGATGTGCTGGGATGTCCTGGGATGTGCTGGGATGTCCTGGGATGTGCTGGGATGTCCTGGGATGTGCTGGGATGTCCTGGGATGTGCTGGGATGTCCTGGGATGTGCTGGGATGTCCTGGGATGTGCTGGGATGTCCTGGGATGTGCTGGGATGTCCTGGGATGTGCTGGGATGTCCTGGGATGTGCTGGGATGTCCTGGGATGTGCTGGGATGTCCTGGGATGTGCTGGGATGTCCTGGGATGTGCTGGGATGTCCTGGGATGTGCTGGGATGTCCTGGGATGTGCCGGGATGTGCTGGGGTGTCTCGGTTTCCTCGTCAGCCCCGGAGAGGGGGCAGCGAGCCAAGCGCCGGCGGATACCGAATCCCCGGGAGCTTGGGGCTGATTGTCCCGGTAATGCCTCGGGAAGGGCACTGCCTGCCCTGCCGCCCCCACAGAGGGGCTTGGGGCTGGGTTGGGGCTGCCAGCGGGGTCAGAGCCCCTTGGGAAGCTCCCATCAGCGCCCCGGCCCCAGTTAAGGGATTCGTCCCCAATTCTTCCTCAGCCAGGGATGCT
>VZRQ01004874.1:0-30168 GCA_013397975.1 Machaerirhynchus nigripectus | reverse complement strand
CACTTCAACATGATGCAACAGATCCACAGTGCTGCAAGGGACATTGTCAAACTTGCCCCCCAAGGGGAGGCATGTGGCCCAAACATGTATTAATCCACTGGATTTGATACTTTGCTGCGGTGGCAGGTGGCGGGGGACCCTCACAACCCAGAAGACCAGACAGATGGAAGCAATGAGACGTTGTTGGGACCCCTGGAAGGATGATATGTTTATACCTAACCCCTGTCCCTCTCTCCATTCCCCCACCCCCTGTGCACAGGTTCCTACTCTTGGTAGGACTCTCTGCTGCATTTATTGTTATATTGAAAACTTCGTTTTAAGCAAGATTTGATTAGAGGAATGGAGCACCTCTGCTATGAGGAAAGGCTGAGAGAATTGGGATTGTTCAGCCTGAGGAAGAGAAGCTTCAGGGTGATGTAATTGTGGCCTTCCAATACCTAAAGGGAGTCCACAGGAAAGATAGAGAAAGACTACTCACAAGGGCCTGGAGTGACAGGACGGGGGAATGGCTTCAAAGTGAAAGACAGTAGGTTTAGTAGGCTAGTTCTTAGGAAGAAATTCTTTGCTGTAAGGGTGATCAGACACTGGATGAGGTTGTCCAGAGAAGCTGTGGCTGCCCCATCCCTGGGGGTGTTCAAGGCCAGTTTGGATGGATTTCTGAGCAACCTGGTCTAGTGGAAGGTTCCAAGTCCCCATGGCAGGGCGTTGGGACAGAGTGGTCTTTAAAGTTCCTTCCAACCCAGACAATTCTATGATTTACACAAGGCTTATGCTGAAATCCCCTGTAGCCTTATGGTTTGGGTAACCCCCAGAACAAGAAAGATGTGTGTCCTAGGTTAGTGTAAGAGGTAACCAGAAGTATGTATTCTATTATCATCTTCATAAGCTATTAAAGCAGGTGAGGCTGTGCTCGTTATCTCCTACCATGACTCATCCTTGATAACTCCCTCTGGAAGCCATCTCTGTTTAATGGGCTATCAAGGACTCACCACATGACTCATAGAATTACATCAGCCCATTGTGAGATGCTCCGCCCAGGGGGAGGAACCAAGCATTCCCACCTGGATATAATCTGGGGTTTGGAACACCACAGGCAGCCTTACCTACTGAATTCCCAGACGACAAGAGCTACACAACCACTACTGGACTTTCTAAGGAGGACCAGACCTTTCTACAGGACCACTGCTTCAACAGAACCACTTCAAAGAGAACTGCAGCCACCACTTAATCAGACTGCTACCACCCTGCCCGGCAGGGTGTTGGGTTGTATCCTGACTCTGTCAGGTTAAGCCAGTATTTCTGTATTATTGCTTTGTCATATATACTAATAAAGAACTGTTATTCCTAATTATAATTGCCTGAAAGCCCATTAATTTCAAAATTATAATAATTTGGTGGGAAGGGGCTTACATTTTCCATTCCATTCCTGCCTGCCTTGGCAAACACCTGTCTTTCAAACCAAGGTAATGTGGTATCATATTTTGTCCAAAAGTGGAGATAACTCACCTGAGCTTCTAAATCTGGATGAACACCAGAAGCTCCACATTACTGGATGAAAGCAAGTATAGTCTACCTCCCCAGCTGATGTTAAAATATCACCTTATTTTTCATTTGATGTATTTTCTCCAAACTGAAATGTCTAAAATAAAATAAAAACTAAACAACACCCCCCAATAGATCTAATACTTGTTTTCAAAAAAAAGTATGGAACATGTAAATCAAATTTGATTTTTTTTTCTTCTCTCAATCTGATAGTTGAGCAAGTAAAAGGAAAAGTAGTTCTATTGTATAGTGATAAAAGACTTCTCTTGACCTTCAATGCATGTATTCCCTTTATATCTAGAATAACTAATGTTTTGTCATTTTCTTTCACAGTAATAATAATAGCAATTGCAAGGGTTATAAAGTTGCAGTAGCAGCAGCAGTAATTCTTTCCCTGTGAAAAACTAATACAAGGCAGATGAGAAGCCTTGTAGTACTTACTCTGTCCATAGCTAATTTGGAAAGGGTGAGCAGCTAACCAGGCTGGAATCACTCCACACTGTCCCTTCTCCCTTACCAGCACCTTGGCTAGAAATTGCACTGTGAAAGTGCTCCAAGGGCTGAATTTAGTGATACTCCACAAAAGGCAGGTTCTGTATCAGGTCTGGTTCCTCATCAAAGTGCTGAATTGGAAAAGAAAGAAGTGCTAGAAGTTAATTTGTTTTAGCAAGAAACAAACACGAGATGTGCCTGTTTGCGGAAAATCTCAGTCATATTTTGTTGCCTAAATCTTTAAGCCCCTGTGGGAGAAGAGTAGAGAGTAAGGTTTTAAGGACCTGGTATTACTTGTTACTTTTTCAGGCAAAGAGGACGGAGAATATGTAGCAGATTTTTTTTAGCTTTTGTTTTAATCTTAAATTGTGTTGAATCCTCAAAAGATTCTGCCTTAGAATCACAGGGTCATAGAAACATGGAGTCATTTAGATTGGAAAAGACCCTTAGGATCGTCAAATCCAACCGTTAATCCAGTCATTGCCAAGTCCACCACTAAACCATGTCCTAAAGTGCTACATCCACGTGCTTTTTAAATACCTCCAGGGATTGTGACTCAACCACTTCCCTGAGCAGCCTTTTCCAAAGCTTGGCAACCCTGGTGAAGAAATTTTTCCGAATAGCCAATCTAAACTTCCCCTGGTGTAACTTAAAAGCTGTTTTCTCTCATCTTCATACTTGTTACCTGGGATCAGAGACCAGTCCCCACCTGGCTACACCCTCCTTTCAGGCAGTTGTAGAGAGCGAAAAGGTCTGCCCTGAGCATCCCTGGAAAAGGCTTTAACACCCTCAGCTGCTCCTCACCAGACTTGTGCTCCAGACTCTTCCCCAGCTCCATTGCTCTTCTCTGGACACACTCCAGCACCTCCATGTCCTTACTGTCTTGATGGGCCCAGAACTGGACACAGGATTTGAGCTGTGGCCTCCCCCCAGAGGGACAATCACTGCCCTGGTCCTGCTAGTCACACTATTGCTCATACAGGCCAGGTGTCACTGGCCTTTTGGCCACCCGGCAACACACGCTGCTTCATGTTCAGGTGGCTGTCAACCAGCAATCCCACATCTTTTCCTGATGATTCCAACTTGGCTGATTTCAGCAGAGAAATGCAACAGAAATGTAACTATCAGAGTGAATGTGTTCCTACTACACTTTAGTATGCTTTAAAAATTATTTGGTGAAACCAACAGGCCCTACTTAGAGTGTTCTGTGTTGGATTGAATGTGTTCCAATGCCTCATTACTCTCACAGTGTTCCTGATACATAATCTAAATTTACCCTCTTTCAGTCAAAACCATTACCTCTTGTCCTGTCATTACATGTCCTTGTAAGAAGTCCCTCCAGTTTTTTTATAATCCTAATTTAGGTACTAGAATGCTCCTGTAAGCTCTTCCCAGAGCCTTCTCTTCAGGCTGAACAACTCCAACTCTCTCAGCCTGGTATCTTAGACATCGCTCCAGCTCTCTGATCATCTTCATGGTTCTCCTCTGGACCCCAAGAGGACCACATTCTTCTTATGTTGGTGGCCCCCAAAATAAAATTTTGGAATCTTTTTATGAATATTGGAAGAGTAATCTCTTTCTCTGCTCAAGCATGTCTTGTTGCAGTGGGCTTTTTCAGTATGTCAAGATGATATCTCACTCTCTCCCTTGCTTCAGCTGCTACTTTGTTGATTGTGCTTGCAGCTTTTAGGCTTCCAAAATTTATCCAATAATATTATTTAAATAAGTTGGTGCTGTAAATATTCTTTGACTGGCACTGATTTGGATTTTAAATATAAAAATAGTTGGAGAAATACCTTTTCCTTTCTTTGTTTCTCACTATCTCTGGTTTTGTCCAGAGCTGCTCTGAAGTATGAGCCTTGGAGAACTAATGTATCAGCTGCCACCAGCGAGAGAGCACTGCCAGGAATTCTGTCCAGCAAAGATCCCAGCAAGAAACAGGTGTGTGAATCAAAGGAAACTTCCACACATAGCAGCAGTAATTCAGTTGAGAGTGAACCCCATTACCAGAGTTAACTGTTTGAAAACAGAGGTTTCAAAGAGATCATCAGCTTCCTTAGGCAGCGATTTCAAGTGAGGTGACAAATACACTGAGCTATGTTATCCATGCAAATAGAACAATTTCCAGTCATACAAAATGATGGTGGATGAGCCAGTAAAGTTACTTTAATGGCACGTAAGTGCTAAAGAATGTGCAAAAAGTACTCTGCAATAATACCAGTATCATCTTTTTTTAGTGTTAATGAAAGACACACCAAAAAATCGTTTTAAACAGGGGAAATATTTGTCTTATGCTGTGTTCATCACCTTTTCATAGCCTTGGGTGAAGTTTAAGATTAATGTGAAATGTTAAAAATTATTACCAAAAGCTTTTATTAAGAGATTAATAATGGTGAGTTTTCTAAAACACATAGAAAAATGGCATTCCTGTTGAGAAATTTAAGGGGCCAAAGTACAAATACTAAGTGCATAATTGTATGAAAAGCTGCTCACAATAGCTTTTAAAACATCGGTGTTTTCAGTCTACCTACCATGATCCACTTGAAAATCTGCATAGACTTCTTTTTTCCCCATGGAATCATACATATATATAAAAATATCAGCAAGGATCGTGGAAGCGGATAACTTCTCTTTATTTTATTTCAGTTAGCCACCTAAATACATTCTGAGCTTAAATCACTTTATTTTTTGTGTTCTATTTCTACAACTATCACTGTATTTATTCCTCAACATAACACTGTGCCTTTCTGGGGGAAAAAAAAATTCATAGAAATATTCCACTTGGAGGTTAGAAACCCACCAATCATCCAAAAGATGAAAATGTGCATATCATGTGCCTTTTTTTTTTTTTTTACTCCTGTCTTTTATATACCTGTGTTTTCACTCAAGTCGGGTTTTGTTCAGGACCAATGGCCATGTGATTTGTTGGGAATAATCTTGCTTGAATACTGACCATTTGAAATTTGACTCAAAATATGTTTATAAAACAATACTCTATAAGAAAGCTCATTGAATTCAGAAGGTGACATCTATACCATTATGTACGTAAGAATCCTAAAATAGGGATTAAACTGCAAAATGTGTGAAATTTGACTATGACTTGGCTATATTTTATTTGCTTGTTTTGTTTTAATTTGGAACAGTAGATAACTATACAGAACCTAGACTACAGTAAAATCTGAGGGAAAAATGACTGAAAAGTATGTGCAAAGGTTTAATGTATTCACTTGGACCAGCAAGGGGCTAAAGCTGTCCTTTTAGTTTCTCCTTGCTGTTTATTTTTCTGTTTCTGTGCTGTATATTGGTTTTTAATCAGAGAGACTCTCAGCATCTTGTGTGTCTATTACACACACATCTGCAAATCTGTGAGTAAACAGTCAAACTGGTGAGTATGTACTTGTCAGCCTAACTAAATACTAAAGCTTGGTAAATGCTTGCGCAGAAAATAATTTAGGATTATTTATTTACTTTCGAAGACAGCAAATTTCCGTAAGATGTTTGCAATTTACTGATGTAAAAATGAGAAATTCCTTTGAAATAAGGGGCGGCATATGCAAAAGTATTCTTTTATACTGATCTGAAAATTTTCCATTGCCAATTTCCATTTTCTTTTTCATCTGAAAAGTTGATACAGTGAATTATCTTCAAGTGAAAATGAGAGAAAAATCATCAGTACTCAATAAAACTCATCTAGCAGGAGTTAAATGATTTTTATTCCATTATAGCTACTCTGAACTTTCCTGCAGCGAGGAGCACATCTACTCGCTTTTGTTATTTTCATTCTGCTATTTTTTAGAATATGATTAAAAGTACTTAGAATCTTTAATATGCATAATTTCAAGATAGCTTTTATGTTCTGGGAGACATAACCCTTCAGAACTGTTGTAATTAAACCTTATTTCATGAAACTTCTAAAATGGGCAAAGTCACTAACTTGTTTGCCCCTCTCGTGGAGCATCTTGGTCAATGTCTTGTTCCCCTGTTTCTAAGGCACTGGTGATGAAAAAAGCCTGTGTAGTCAGGAAAGAATAAGAAAATTCACTTCTCCTACACAATGTTTGGGATGTTTCATCTCACCCTTCAGGTAAATGAAAATACTGTTCCCATCATAAGCCTCAAGGGAAAAATATTTATTGCAGAACACGGTTCCAAGATTAAGTTCTCATGTGTTATTACTACAGATCATGTTAATTAAATGATAATTTGTTAAAATGCATATCCCAAGTGACCAAAACGTGCCATGGGTGTCAAGGAAAGCCAATGCCAACAGGAGCCAAGGCCGAGCCCATCAGTGATGGTGGTAGCTCCTCTAGGATAACAGATTTAAGAAGGAGGGAAAACTGCTGGCACTGCAGCCAGAAAGAGGAGTGAGAATATGTGAGAGAAACAGTCCTGCTTACAACAGAGAAGAAGAAGGGAGAAAAGGTCCTCCAGGTGCTCCAGATGCCAGAGCAGCCCGAGGTAAGTTTTAGTTCACTGAATGTTTTGTAAATGCCCCTGACAGCTCCAAACATGCCTGGTTAAATGGAAAGAGATATCTGTGAGTTATATGCTACCTTGGCCAAGCTATGCTAAAAGGGAGTAGCAGCTGGAATCTTGCTCATTAGATGCCTTGTTAATATTTTGGTATGTTATAGTGTGCCCATTTTGAGCTCAAGCACACCAAAATACTGCATTAGGTTTTCTGACTCATATTAAAGTAAAAAATCCTGATTCTTCTGTACATTTTACTTCTCAAGAAAGCCTAAAAAAAAAAAAAAAGGGAAAAATAATTTTATATAATTAGCACTTTACTTTTAAAACTTTGTGTAATACCCTGTCTTTATTTTCAACACTCTTATTTTTGTAATTCTACAAGCTGCACATTTGATGTCCTTTGACTGTAGTTCAGGTTATTTTTCATTTGGTGTTAAGGGTGCTACTCTTTTTTGCCCAAATCCTTGTATTTCAGAAAGGCACTATTCTGATCTTCTTCTTGTGTTACACAACATGTTTTCTGGCAAAATGTTTTTGTCCCTCCTTCCTCAAAATGTTCTGTGCTGTATTTCAGTACTGAGTCAGAAGAACCTCTTTCAGATGTCTCAAATATATATACAGAAACATATATATTTACGTATTTGTTATTATTATTTTAAAAACCTCTGTGATTTTTTTTTATTAGTTAAAAAGCTTTAAAACCTCCTGCTGATTGACTCTCATGCAGAAGAAAGGCTTTGTAACTATGTTATTTCCTTCTGTGGGCAAGATGGCTTAAACTAGGTGACAAGCCAAGTTGGTTTCAGTACAAAGTTAAAAGAGGAAGACACATCAGAAGACATTCAAGATTAGGAGACAGTATAACAACATGACATACTTTCTTACTTCCATGGTGCTCAGGCTTTATTCAGATTTTTATTCTAAAACAGGGAAAAATTACTTTAATAGAGCTATATTGCAATGTAGTGGATGGTGAGTAGTTTACACATTAAGGCAAATCCACATCATCTTCCTTTACATGAAGTCAGAGCTTTATTTAATTAATTATCTTGGTTGATGGATTTGGAAATACTCGAAGGCAACTGAGAAAGGTTCAGGACAACAAGATGTGAGATACTATTTATTGCCACTAAAATTTGCTTTCTACTCTTTACACTCTGACCACGTAACAACTGAGTTATCTTTATCAGAGTCTATTTTATGGTTCTAGTAATTATTTCTTGCCAAACACAGTGAAATTCTGGCTTCTTTAAAATCAGAAGACCTTACTTTGCCAAGTATTTCCCTGTTCCCACACTTTTGCTTAGTGTCTTGAATGTAAGTTATGAAATAAGATGATAAATACAACCCTGAACTACTGTATCTTGTGGTTAACCTCGATGTGTCCCTGATCTGACGTGACATGGTGTGATGAAATTTGACTAGAAAAGGATTTCACTGTGAAAATGATTTGTGAAGGAAGGAAAGCAAAGAACCAGAAAAGAAAGTAACAGCATCATATGCACAAGATACAAATAGGGAATAATTCCTGGCTAAACTTATAAGCTGTTATTATTCAATATTTTCTTCCTGTATGGCTTGAGCATTTTGGTACTTTAAAGGCAGATGGTGATTGACTGGTATGACCACTTGATTGTATGTATGTGTGTGAAGATACATATCACCACAACTAGTGGTGAATAGAGAAAAAGCATTCATTTTCCATGAAGACTGTGATAAGTTTGATGTGTTTTTCTACCAATTTGAATGACCTTCTACCTGTTTGGGGATAGTTTTCTTTGAGCTATCAGCAGCAAGCCAAAAAAATGTTCTTCAGCAGGCCTATGAAATAACATGGAATTGTGCAATCTCAGTGTTTCGTACCTTCAGGCAACAAAGGCCATCAAGGCATACAGAATTAGCATGGCTTTTATCAGTACATGAGCACTACTCGGAGTGGCAGATAAAATGATTAGGAGCTCAGAGCAATTTGGGGTCTTCAGCACATCACATCTGGATTGCGAGCGAAAAAATAAATGGGGGTGACTGAAATCTTGGTAATGAGAATTGGAGCCTTGACCTCAGTCCCATCTTTTCCACCCATGAATCTCAGTAGATGGGGTCAGCTGTCTTTTAGCTTCTTAGAGTCCTCTGTGCTCTCCCAAAGGTGCATGTACAGACTTTATTATGTTCATAATGGTCCTCCCCGATGATGGAAAGGTCATATGCTGTGATGATGAACACCACATGAATCTGACATTGCCCATCCAGTCAGTAAGATGAGTAAGATGTCTGATGTACAACTTCAGCAGTTGCTATTAGGCAAAGTAAGATTCGCTTGGGGCAAAAGCTGGTATTTAGGTTCAAAAACACTTTGCATTACATTTTAGTCACCAAAATCATCAGTCCACTGTACCAAGGAATGATACTGACATTAGAGATAGGTAACATTTACAAAAAAAAACAGCTTAAAGGATTGAAGCAAATTACAATATTTCAATTCTGCAGTTGGTTTTCAGCATTGTTATCAGGAAAAACACAGTTGTTAGCTATTGTGGAAATGCAAGGGAGATGGTGTAGGTGAATGCTGCAATTGCCAGTCCCCAATCTAATTCACTCAAAGTATATTATGAATTTTTATTTATTTATTTATTAAGTTTTAGTAATTGAATTCTCATTGGCTGAAGGAGATAAGCAAAATCTTAACAGGCAAACTCAGCCCAATATGTGGGACTGATGATAGTCTCTCTTCATTTGAATAATCATTTTTAAAGTCTTGGCCCTATAGATTAGTGTAAGATATTACCATTTGGTGTCAAATGATTTTCAGTTTTGTAATCTGATTTGTAAACAAATATATTAGAAAGTAGCTTCCTAAAAGGTTAAAATTTGTTTTTTTATTAGTGTGGCTGTTATAGTCGAGTACAACGTACGTTTGTTCTGCATTTAGTATATTGAAATATACTGTACTGATCATCTAAACACTGTCGTTTACATGAGCAATCGTACCTATTTAGTTTTACAAATAATTTGTTGTGAAATTACTCCACAGTGGTTTTGAAAATGAAGTATTTCTGCAAGTATAGTTTTCCTTTTAAGCTTTGAATTTCCATAGTGAGGGATATCACTGTCCATCCAGCCAAATGGCTTGTCCCCAGCAATAGCCATTAGCAGATCCTAGGCAAAGCACAGAGTAAAGCAGAAAAGCCCTTCCCCCCTCAGCTTCCAGACATAGGCAGATTAATGGCTTTATTAGCCAGCAGCTACATCAAACCACTGTATTTAGTGGCTGGGAATTGGTATCTCTCGCATGAACTTATCTTCTTATGAATTCATTTATACTTTTGGTCTCTTGTGAGTTTCACTATTTAATCACATTTTGTGTGGAGAATGTAATTCCTTCTTATGACTTTGAATTGCTGACTGTGACTGTGGTAGTATCATGATTTTCCTTTTCTGTCTTATGAAAAATAAGGAATAAACGTTCATTGTTTAACTTTGTGTATATTCGTCATGATGCTTTAGGCATCCGTTTATTTTTTTCATAATTGCTTTTTTTTCCTCCAAAGCTGATAGGATATATTTTGTCTACTCATTTCTGAATAGAGAAGCTATTAATTATAGAATCCTAGAATAATGGGATTTTTTGGGTTAGAAGGGACCTTAAAGATTATCTAGCTCCAACCCCCTGCCGTGGATGGAGTTTGGAAAACCACACTATGAAAAGCCAGTGTCCATAAAGGAGACAGAGGAGTCCTTCAACTTTATTCAAATAGAGGGAGTCAGTCTACCCGGGCACACATCCCCAGGGTTTTCTCTCTCGAGATTTTGGAGGGCGCAGCCTCCTTTTATCCCGAACTCCTTGGCCGCATGTTGCCCTCTTCATTTCCCCACTGGCTGAGGTACTAGGAAGGTACAGCCTTCCCAAACCACCTATTCCCCCCTTGAACCTGTTATTTTACCCCAAATTTCAGAAGTTCAGGCTTGTGCAGACCCACATGTCTGTTTCAGGAGCCAAGCTGTGTGGGCTCTGCAACAAATCTGCTGCCCAAAGTTAGTAGAGACATTAAGACCCATTTCAAAGATGTAACACCCATACCTTCACCCATCAAATTGTTTGTAAAGACATTAGCACACATCTTTCCTCTCAACAGGGACACCTTCCACTAGACAAGGTTGCTCAGAGCTCCATTCAACTGGCCTTGAATATTTCCAAGGATGGAGCATTGTCTCAGTTTAGAGACAAATTGAGGAGGAGGCACTCTGGAATGAGTCATCTCCTCTAAGAGGGTTCCAACAATCCCTTTCCACCAATACGAAATGAATACTAATGGATGAAAGTAAAAAATAAAAAAAAATAAAAAAAAAAAAAACAAAAAAGCCAACAAACAAACAAACAAAAAAAAGGTAAATAAATGCTGGATATTAAACTGTCAGACCTTACTCCCACACACACACACTGGAACAAAAGCCCAAAATGCCAGGGAAAAAATACCAGCTGACGCCATGCGGTAGAAGATGGCAGGGGCTTCCCTCGGAAAACAAACAAACAAACAGGAGCTTCACACAGCAGTTCAGGCAACCAGATGAAAACCTGGCATTTTCCTCTGGCATTGTCCTCCTCTCCACAGCAGAGGAAGCAGGAGGGCTTGGTGTGCTTTCTCTCCTGGGCTCGGCTTTCCCGAGGTTTGGGGCCGAGACAGAGCGGCCCCTCTGTCCTGCCGGTGCTGACCGACCCCTCTCCCACAGGGGGTTTTCTCTGCTCTCGGACCGAACAACCTGTCCAGTTCACCTCGAAAAAGTTGCCAAAGGATTGCTGTTGCAGCTCCTCCTAGGCCAGGGAAGGGGACGACCTCTCTGCCGGGCTGACAAAACCAAGCTGCCCGAGCACACCCCAGACCGCCCCGCACCCGGCCGCCCTGAGGGCACTGAGGCTCTGGAAAAGCGCGCCAAGGAGCCCGAGGCTCCCCCCTCGCCCGGACCCTCCTCAAAGGTACAGCAACCACTTTTGGGCATAAAGCAGAGCATCAGGGAATACCCTACCGTCAGAAATCACCCCAAGACAGACATCCACAGTTTCTCAGAGAAACCTGTCCCGGTGCCTCACAGGAAATAATTTTTTCCTAATATCTAACCTAAATTTCCCCTCTTTCAAACTGAAATTTGTCTCTCCATTTTGTTGCTCTTCCCCACCTCTTTTTTCCCCATTTTTAATTTGGCCATTTTGGGGACCATAACTATGTGTGATATTGATGGCACGGGATGCTATGCTCCATGGATTTCAGTATTAGCACTGTCAGGATTTTTTGCCTTTGTCCTCAGTTACTGATAGCTCCTTACATCTTACTGGCCTCAAGCTCAGCTGAACTCTTGCTACATCTTGAGGATGAGAAATTTTATTTTTCCTTTAATTTTGTTAAAAATATAAATTGCTTCTGATACCATCAAATTTTATGAGATTTTGTTAATTGTCCAGAATATGCTCATGTCAGTGCAAATCAAAGTTTAAAGTCTTTTTGTAATTAGTACTGCATCTCTTATTCCAAAGAGAGAGAATAAAAAGAGAGAGAAGAAGAGAGTATAAATAATAATAATAAGTTAATAAAAAGGCACAAGAAAACTCTGCAGTCAGGCAGAATTTGTCCTTGACTGCAGATTAACATTAAGTGATACAGGGTTAGGAGTGAGACATGCTGAAAAACAGAAATTTAGAGGGATCCTTCACAATTTTGGGCAGGGATGTGAGGCAAGAGGCTAGATCTAAGTTCATGTCTACTGTGTAGATCACTTATGTAAAGTAATGCGTGTGGGAAAGTAGTGGGCTTTTTTTCCTTTGGGTTCTAGAGACCGTTGGGATTTTGATATGCTTGTGCATTTCCACATAATTAATGGGAAAAAGGTGGGTTTGTTACCACCATAATAGGAAAAAATGCTTCTTCTCCTCCACTGAATATTATATTTGAAGTGAACGGCCAACTGGTCCAGCTCTAGAACTGAATTCTGTTTTCAAAAGGAAAGGACAACAGATAAGAAGAATAAAAGAGAAAAGCTAAGAAGATGAGAAGGAAAGGTAGAAAAGACAGTGATTCTGTTCTGTCTCATTTTCCTCCCACTGTGAGCTTAATGGGGTGTGGAGCTGCTACCTCTTCCTTTAACTCAGGAGTCTAGAGGACTTTCAAATTGATTGCTAGATTTTTAATGAAAAACAAAGGAATAAAGTAACTTCTTAAATTTGGTGAATGCAATAGGTTTCAAATAAATAGATTCATAACAAAATTGACCTCCTACCCATTACGTACAGTGGGTATTTTAATATGCTTACTCTTAAAACAGCAGCTTTCCACAGCTGTTACAGCTGTAAGTGAATTCCATAAAATTCGCTAAAAATACTTACATTTGTCATGGTGATTGGGACTTTTCTACATGCCGCTGCCTGTACTTCTGAAGCAGCTCCTGGTCTCTGCATGTGCTGTGGGGTCTTTACCCACAGTCCCCCTTCCTGCTTTCAGCTTTCTTAAAGGAGCTTCTTGGTCTACGATTGCTCAGAAGCATCCTCCTGATTCGGGGAATAAGCCTTTTCCATGTAGGACATATGACAGCTTTCTAGGAAACAGCACACACGGTGCATAGTGGGAGCAAAAGGAATTTATATACTCTGATAATCACTACGTTTGTACAAATATCCAAATGGTAGTTTTGAACTTCTTGTCACTGCATTATGCACACATATACCTATTCATATTTTGTAGTGACATTAGTCTAGAAAACATAAGGATCAGAGAAATACAGCCTGCTATCTCCGGAATGATTGTTGTACAGTAAGTCTAAAAATCCCTCTGGTTTCATTTAATTTTTTCTTTGCTTGTTTGCTACTACCTGGGGGGGACAGTGTTACACTAGGAAAGGAATAAGAGATGGAGATACTGGATAGCATTTGATACTAGGGTTAAGAGTGAAAAATAGAAGGAAGTTTCATATATATATATAGAGAGAGAGAGAGAATACAGGTTTTTTAAGATCCGTACTTGTATCTTTGTGTACAGATTCTTTTTCTGAGCCTTCCGCTGCAACTGGAGTTTAACAATAATGTCCTTTTCAACATCTTCCTGTATTTCCCTTTAGGCTTCATTTAGGAAATAATAGGATAACTTTTTCTCTATGAAAGTAGCTTCAGTTAGGATGTTTCATACGTCACCATTATTAGAAAATAAAAGAATGGGTGTTGCAAACTTGGGTGGAAGGTTGTTCAAGAGAAGACGAGCTCTTCAGTGGTCAGGGATTTAACTTCAGAAAGGTGTGAGGGAAGTCAGTTCAAGAACATCACTAACTTGGTTACAGACTTGAAAGTTTTCACAGGAATCAGTGCATCCTGGAAGCATCAGAAAATTTGCTCAGATTAAGAAACCAGAACGTGTGAAACTTCATAAATCTATACAATTCAGAAACTGGAGGAGATGAAAGGAAGAAGGATATTTTATTTCTGGAAAATCACTTGCAGGGAAGAAATTTGGATGTACGCTATTCTCTTAAGCTAAAATCAGAATTGTTGCACCATGTTTAAACAGAGTTGAACGGCCATGTAATTACATTTTATTCTCAAATCTGAAGTGCTGTTTTGCAATGTGTCATTAAATGAATTACTAAGTTATCAGGGTATATAAGTATGAAGATGTGTATATTTGGTAAGCAGGCTGTAAAACTTCTTGGGAGAATCTTTTTAAATATCTCAGTAGAGCACCACCAAGAAGCATCATCAGATGATAAGCATGTGACTGAGGATGAAAAGAAACAGATTTATTAATGTCTTATAAATAAAGCTAGCAGAGAGGCTTGATGTCTGATAAATTTGTTTATCTCTGCAAGTACAGCTGCTGAATGTCTTAATTCTTCACTTTAAAAGAAAGTGTCTGTGGTAAATTAATAAAGTCTTGATATACATGTATAATGACCAGGGTTTTTTCTACTCCTTTCTGCAGCATAGCTTCACTTTCATCTCTTCTGGAAAACAACTTACAATTTAATTATTATAGAGAGTCAAGAGGATTACTTAATGGAAGAAATAAATCAGCAATGTTATTAGAGCATGAAATCAAGTATATTGAATATAAAACAGAACCCCTATATCATGTTTAGCTCACATGAGTAGGCTTATTCAAGTCAATGAGAATATGTGCATAAATAATACTTTTAAGAATTAAGTCCTTGAATAACTGTTTGTAGTATCTGGACATAATACCCTTACAGAAAATTTGATAGTATTACAGTAATGTTCGCTGCTCCCTTGTTATTTTCTTGATGTTTAGCTTGGTTTATTTGAGCTGCTTAAATCTTCCTGTATAATCTTATTCAGAAAATTCCCTAAGCCTTTGCTTGAGTCTGTTTGGGGTTTTTTAATAAACTCAGTAAATGCAGAGTTTGTCTGCAGTGGATAGATATTTTTGGATGTGTTCTGATTCATGCAGAATAAAGACTGTGGAATATAAGCAAAGAAATTGTAGTAAGTCAGATATGTCCTGAGTATAACAGTGTATTTATGAAGAATGGAAAGAGGTCAGACATTGCGTACTTGTAGCTGTATTTATGAGAAAGTACTTTCATTAATTCAGTGTCTCCAATGAAGCAAACGTACAAAGAGGAAAGTAGACTTGTTAAAACTTCACAAGCTAGTTACATAGGAAATTAAATACAAAAAAAAAAAGGGAAAAGTTGACTGAATATTTTTTTGTCCTAAGAAGGTACAAATTATTTAATAAAATACAGCTGGCTTGCACTGCCAGCTACAATGAGTGGCTACATTAAGACACTCCACAAATTTTTAAGTCTGTACACACACTTAACTAGGACCATGCTGTTCACCATGGAAAACAAATTTTAACAATACTGTGGGAATGGATTAATTGGCAGTCTTTGTTTACTCTATCTTGATTCTTTTGCTGTAAAAATCTATTTCCTGTATGCAGTAAGTCATTTCATACTAGAGAGATTTCACCTGGAGCATAATATTCTATAAGCCAGAAAGAAATTTTTAGATATGTTTCTTTACTGACTTCTCCCTGACTGAAATTGGATCTCCATATCTTCATTGAAACAAACTGAAAAGAGATATATGGTTGAAATTAAGATGTAAACAAATGTGGGAGGGAGTGGAAAGCACTTTTCATCTTAACTTTCACATATTTGTACCACATTTTTCCTAAATATATTTTATATCTGTTTAGCATATTATTCACTTTTCATAAGGTTGTTTGTTGTTTACAATATCCTTTATGGTTTGTTTAGCATTTTTATTACATTTCAGTGATCATTTGGGTTAATACATCAATGTATAAAAGTTGTCAGAGAATTGAAACTGGTTGAGATTAGAAGTTTGTGCTTAAAAATTAGAGTTTAGAAGATTCTTATTGTTTCTTAATGTTTTAACAGGTTGGGGTATTTTTTTACATTAATGCATTTCAGGTAGAAATGAACAGAAATTCTTCAAACTAAGATTTGTAGTTGATACGTGGAATAAAAATTTCTGTGTAAACTTAAGGACTAGTGAAGTAAAGACTTTTTTTTTTTCTCCTGTAGCACATTTTGTTCTATTGTGGTGTTTAAGCTGGGCAGTTAGTTGGAAGGAAACCAATTGTTCTTGCTTTCCATAATTTGTAGTAATTACATCTAAAAATGAACATCAGTGTTATTCTTTGCAAGTAATAAGCTAAATGAGGTCAAACTGTTTGATTGTAGTACCATTAGTACCATTTCTGGCTTTGATGCAATATTATTGTTTCCCTATTGATTGTGTAATCACATTATCCCATACATTTCCATGTATCTTCTTAAGAGTGGTCAGAACAGTGGGGTTTTTTTACACTGATATTGTATATCTATAGTGAAAGATTGTATCGTGTGAGTTATCATAGGTTGTTTTTATAGTCCGTGAAGAAAAACACAGAATGATTCATCTGACCTGGTTCAGCCATTTATTTAGAGTTAGGTAAATTGTGCCCAGAGGTCACATTTTCCCTTGTTCTAGAGCGAACTTAGATTACTGGCTTAACTGGAGATGTCTGTAGTGTTCAAAATCTGCAAGTCATTGAAGTGAAACCTGCCCAGGATTTCTTCATTATGAATATTATCATATAAGGAAGAGCTAATATGTGGTTACAGGTTAGCACTGTGTACTGCTAACTTTCCCATTTTCATTGGCTAGTTATCCAGCTTCTTTCATATGTAAATAAGGGGACAAATCAGAGAAATAAGGGATGGTATTTTTGGGAAAATGGATTGTGGGCCCCCATACATTTGACTTGGAAGGATTTAGCCCATGTAGATCAAACTCAGTTGTCCACTAGACTTTTCAGAGGAAGAGGATTTCTTTTAGAAAAAGTGAAGAATTGTATTTAAAATTCCAGTCATATGGAGAGCTGTTTCTAGGCATGCCTTATGGTATTAAATTTTCACGTAGGATACCTGCAGTGACTGTGTTGACAAAGATTATCATTGCACTTGCATGTGGCAGACTGAGGGATAAACATGTGGTTTGGGGAATAGGGATGAAGGAGGAAATCTGTCTGTATAAACACGTACTCTCCTCAATATCCTCTGTGCTTACCTTTGAATTGGTTATTTTGCCTTTATCTGTTCAACTTGAAGAATAATTTAGGCTCAGTCCAGTTAAGAGTTTGGACATGCACCAAAATGATGAAAGATGTGGAAGTCTCAAAAGAAGTCTCAAGAATAGTAATGAAACAGTGTGGATCCAGCTTTGGTGAGCAGGTAAGGAACACAGAGCATTCCTTCATGGAAATAAACTTCTGAATATATTTACACTTACTGAAATTTATTCTGCTTAGGAAATGGCTGTCTATCACTTTTGTGTCAAAATAGCTGTAGGCTGAAGGTGTGTGTGTGATTTCTGGGTTTTCTGTTAGGGGAAAAAATAAAGCAGAGTCTAAAAAATATGCTGCACTATAAGGGGTTTGTATGAGGCAAGTAAAATCAGAAATATATAAATACTGAGGAAGTTTGTTCCTATGTCCTTCTAAGTCGTTATTGGATAAAAACTAGTAACATGTATTAGTCAGAAGAAAAAACCTCAAACCTATAAAGTACATGGTGAGAAGAAGGTAATTATTTACTTAGCTAATATAACTCATTTTTGAGGTCAACGAATAACAATGGATCATAGTTAATTGGAAGGAAGTCAGCCTGCTTTACAGGTTCCAAACTATTTCTGGGGCACTACAAATAGATGATCTTTAAGGTGACTTCCAACTCAAACCATTCTATGATTCTATGAATAAAAATGTTGATACTGCATCATGTTCTTCCTCCTAAACCATATTTCTTTGGTATGGTATGGCATCACCAGGGGTACATTTCTGCCATGTGCAGGAAAGAAAACTGAGATACCTGACTGAAAAATAACTATCGGAATAAAAAAAAGGGATTGAAAGCAGCAAATCATACCAAGATGAGAATACAAGTATTTTTAATTATTTACTTTAAGTATTTATAATATTTGTTTAAAAATAAGCCAACATAAATATGATCAGAATTTTTGTTATGTATGATACCCGCAGTGGTATAATTTCTGAAAGTCTCCAGAAATTCGAGGGGAAAAAAAATCATTTTCTTAAACTAACCTTTCCTGGTAGATTTCAGTTCATGTGAAGTCATTGAAGATGTATTACACAACACCAAAATATTTGCTACACACTTGGGGATATTATTTCTAATATAATGCACAACACTTTCTCTTGAGAATGTTGTACATCACACAGAAAACAAAAGATTAAATATATTGATCTCAGGACTTGTAAATCTTAAATGTAGCTTGGAGTCACATTTTCACAAACTTTTTCCAGCCTCAGTTCCCACAAATCTGGGAACTGGCTTCTGTATATAATGGTTATGTAGCTGCTAAAACAAGTCACCAGCTGAAGAAGTAGATGAATCTTGAAAAAATACCTCTGTGGTATATTTAGAAATATTTATCAAGACATTTTTAATTTTAGCTATACTGAAGCAAAGAAGGGTCTAGGATCTGGGGAGAAGACAGAAGGAACAGACAGAATGAAAAGGGAAGCTCACATCTGATGTTTTTCTGCAGGTTAATGCAATTGTTCAAAAGATGTAAAATTAAAGGACATTTTCCCTATGCAGCAGCCCTTTGAATTCACTTCCCAGAGTCACTCAAGCATGCACCAATGTCCAGCATGTTGGAACATGCTGCCTCCAAGTTCTCTGTCATCCCTGTTTCCTCCTCTCAGATTTTGTGCTCAACCCTGATTCAGGGAAAAATGCAAGTATCTATTGCCCCCTATTTGTCACTTACTTTTTCACAGAGGAGTAGTTTATCAAACCGAAAAGCTGCAAACTCCATGTTAGAATATTGGGGCAACTGAACTGCAGAATCATGGTATAAATAAACACTAGCTTGGGTTCACACTCTTAAATCAATTGAGAATCTCAGAACTGGAGTGCTACCAGGTAAGATGTGCTTGCTTTCTCTGAGCACCAGCATCACCAGGCTCAGTATCTGAAAGAAGAAACTTCCAGATGGACATAAGCCAGTGAATGAGCTTCCTGTATCGAGGAGACAACTTCTGAGTTAAATCTCCAATGGAATCACAGTGATCAGCAATGGGTGAAGACGTGTGTAGGGAAACCCTATACTGGCTGCTGCTTCAAGAGCTTCTTGGGCTGAGGTCTAATTGCAGCCGAATGAAAGAGGCAGCAAGTTTTGACTTCATGTCTCCAAGTTATCCAGCACAATAAGGTGATGAATAAAATGCAATAAAAGATTTATGTTCAGAAAATTGCCTTTTTTACCTTACATGTAGTTTTCATAAGTATTTTGAAAGGTAACCTAAATTATTCATTAAAGATACCTCACAAATCAGGAACAGTTTTTAAATGAAAATGAAAGTTTTATTCCAAAAATGCAAGTATTTCAGGTTTTGGTCAGAGTATTTGTGTTTCATTTGGCTAGTGAAAACCTAGTGATAATTGAGCTTCAGGTATCACTTGCCTCTGTTTTACTTTACTCTCCAGCTGCACTTGATCTCTGTACTGTGGTATTGCTCCTCATGAAAGGTCAGCAAGGGACTACCACATTCACTCATGAAAATTTAGCAGAAACAGAAATGTTAAAAGTTTTTTGTTTTTTCTAATACAAATTTACTTTCTTACACCTAAGGTATGACTACCTTTTTGTCTTCAAGCCTTTCAGCTTTCCCCTGGTTTGCTCTGCAGAGGGGTGGAGAGGCCTTTCTGCATGGTGGGTGGGGGTAGGACTGGGCATCTGCTCCTTCCCCAGCTGAGGTTGTTAGAAGGCAACTTGCACTACCTTCTCCTACAGGAAACACAGTAAAGTGAGAGGCAACTCTTTGTGGTTCTCATCTCACATCGAGAGCAGCCTTGCAATACAATAAATTTTTGAACTAATGATAAATCTAGCTGAGGTGATAGGAGCACACTGCTTTTATGTCTCTCACAGGCTGTGCATACATAACTCCTCTGCACAGCTTCACAGGAAACATTTTCTGTCTGAAGGATATCTGGCAGAAAGCCTAGCTCTTGGGAAGGAGAAGCAAATGGACTTAGCATTTCCCTCATGTGACCTTGAAGTAGAAGCATGTGGAATGTACAATATTCAGTATTCACCTTGAAAATTTGTTTTGATTCCCTGTATTCTGGCTTTTAAGACTGCTATCAAGTTTAGTTTTACTTAACAACTATCTTTTTCTTCAGCGAAATATCTACCACCCCTGAATATGATTATATTGGAATAAAATAAAAATTAGTACTATATTCAGCACAGGTATGCATAAATAGCCTGGTGAAAATTGATGAATAGTAGTTTCCTTCAAACATGTCAGCCTGCTTGTGTTAATTTTTAAGGATTCATAAATATCTGGTTTTTCACAATGGATGATGATCCATACTTTTGCACTGGACTGGCTCTCTACTTATGTGTTATGGGTGATGGCTAGGAATTTCTATTCCAGGAATTATTTCATTGCCAGTGATCAACCTAACAGTCCTCATGCTCCTCAAACAACAGAGGATTGTCTGAGAGGATTGATTACTGAGAGGTATTTGGCTACAGTTGTGAAAGTGTGACTTACAACTCCTGTTCCTTGTCCATCACTTGTCCTCCCTTTGTAGTACTCCTGTTGCTGTCCTCCCTTCCAAGGGTGCCTTGAGTACAATAGACAGCTTTTTGTTATCATCCTTATCTTCTCTCCTCCCCTTCTTCATCTTCTGCTTTTCTGCAAACATCCAAAAGCACTGAAGAATTTTTTTCAACGATTTGAACGAATTTCTGAACATATTTCCATACTAAAAGAACATGTGAATGATTGCATAAAATAAAATTTTTGCATCAAATTTTTGAATAACTTTTTATTTCTATAGTTTGTTATTGATACTGTTACTTGACAGTGAAATGAGTCTTTATATTTTCAATTTTCTCTTTTCTATCAGGAGATGTGACTGAATCATTAGATGAAAACCTGCAGCCCTTGGACTCTTTGAAGAAGGGTGTGTTACTAGTAAGACAGAATCTAAGGCAGAAATGTTTTGCATGCCTTTCTCTTGGTGAACATGTCCAGAAAAACCAGACAACCACACTAAAAAGACCCAGAAGTCCTAGAACTTGGAGCTGCTGATTGAGACAGATTAAACAAAAAATTTAACTACACATTCCAGTTCCTAACATATTAGGTCTCTTCTTTCAGTGTTCTTTCTGATTCACCAAATGTTACTATCTTTCTTGAGCAGATGGTTTCACACTGTCTTGTCTTGGTGTCTGGGAAAGTTTTCCTTTCCCTCATTTCCAAGGTGTGTTGGGTTTTTTTGCTCCTGTTACAAGAAAGCTTTTTGCTCATCTTCAAGTTAGGTTTGATTTGCAGGATGTCATTTGGGAACATTGCTGCATCTGGAACACTGGCTGCCTTGAGGTCAGCAATGGCAGTCCATGAACATCCATGGGGATAGCACATTGTCAGATTAAGTGAATTCCAGGACGGTTTGGGTTTATGTTCAGTATGCCAGTGAAGAAGGAAGTGAATAAATCACTACTTCTATGAGGAGTGTTCTTAAAAGAGCAATGCTGGCAATGGCTTCTTGCTCTCTAAGAGTTGGATATTCAGGATCTCCAAGCACTTACTGAGCCATAACAAAAAAATAAAACCCATCAGTATTTGGTGCCGGGTAATGCCAGCTGCTGTTGTCAAGGTGTTCAAATGAGCTAAACAGGTTAAACTATCATAAGAATAATCCATTAATCAACATTATCTTAGTTCAAAAAATATTTTATTGCTTATTTTTCATGGGGCTGTGGAGTTAGGCTATCCTATTCTTAAAAGGTCAGCAACAAAGAAGAAATAGTACTTAGAAATATGCGTCAAAAATAGATATGAATTAATGAGTAATAATGGATTTCAGGCATACTTCTCCCTATATTTTTGTATATGAATTCATAGTTTAACACTAAATATGTTAAATTTTTATACATTTTTTTTAGTCTTCTGCTAAAATTAAAAGGGAAGGAAACCAGCCATTTTTTCCTGTGCATGAAACTACTTTTGCAAGTCAGTACCAGACTGAACCTCCTGCTATTCAGATCATTATTGCTTGAACTAAGTCCTCTGAGGAGGCCAATATTCTGCAATCTCTCCCTGCCTTCTCTTAGAGAGGATGATAGTTTCAAAATACTGCTGGCAGCACAATGAATATTCAATGAGAGGTCTTCCTGTGACACTTGCTTCTTCTGTAGAGCTTTAAGACTGACTTTAAAAGCTGAGAGGGAAATGGTATTATGGGCCTGTAAGAGCAATGAGTTTCATTTAAGGAGGTATACATTAAAGCTGTCTTAGGTGGCCTGATTAATGTAACACCTCAGTGAATTTATTATTTCCCAAGAAGCAGCACCAAGGAATATTTTATGTCAAAAATATGTATCAAGATTGATCTTCCTGTTGGAATGTCAGTGTTATGGCTAATATTCTGATTCTGTCAGCAAAACAGATGTTATGTCTTAGTTGGAGTTTTTAATTGAAAAATCTGTCTAGGTTTGAGGTTATGTGTGTATTTGTATATATCAGATAATTGCACTGTGACTAAGAAGTACATTGTGACTTCTGTCAGGAATTAGTAAAGTTCAGATGTGCAGCTGTAAAGATTAAAGAAATAGAGATACTGCATGTGTTAGATCCATTTAAACATTAGGATTCTTCAGAGACAAGTAGGTCTTATATTTATCACAACCACAAGTATTGGCAATCAACTGCAGTGCTGTGCCAAAGAAAAATACATGATATAAGAAAAGAATATATTATATATTATACATTAAATGCTACATTAAGCACACAGTGCCAGGAATTCCCCACACAGCTGCTGGAGCTTCTTGCGAAATGTTCATTGTGTAAATACATTTTTTTATATTTATATTCTTCTTCCTAGATGAATGATCAGATGCACAATGTCCACATAGACACTAACAGCTTGGTGAGGAAAATATTAGTGAGGCAAATCATTTCATCTGCTCAGGAGAGTTAGCTAAATTGCTTTAAACAAAGTGTTGTCACGGGCAGAAAGAAATCTGAGAACTGCTGGTAGCTAAAGCATTTCATTCCTTGGGTGCAAGTTATAAGAGCTAATAGACAGGGGACTTGCAGCCTCATGCAGTGGCAGCCTAAATAGAAAAAGAGTCTGTGTTGGATGAAACCTGGTTACTTACAGTGTTAACTGAGTTATTAACGATGACAGCTCCCGTGACTTCGGTGAAAGTCAGTGGGTTACCAAACACATGCTGTAACTCATTCAATATTATCAGGTGAAAAACTTGGAGCTGTAGCAAATTATCTTTTCTCTCAGATTCTCTTTTGAATCTCTCTGATTTGGTAAACTGTGTTAGTCTGTCAAGTGTATTTACAGGGAAACACTCCATCTCCCTTGGGGAAAGCAGAAGCAGCTTAATTGTGGAAGGATGGAGGGGGATCGTTTCTGACAAGGAGGGCAGGTTAGACACCCTGTGCCAGGTTACCTGCGAGTGGGGCTCTCTTCCTTCCTAGCCCTGATCCATTGCCATCTGCCTGTGTAGGGTTGGAGAAGGAAAAATGAACTTGTTTTTTGAAATTCTTCCTGAGTATGGTGCATAAGAAGTTGATGAGGAATTTCTTTTGATTTGTTCAGAAGTTTCAAAAGTGTGTCATATATTGAGGATGATGATAATGATGACGATGATGATGATGATGGTCATTATGATGATGATGACAATAAAGCATTAGAGATGACAATTGTGTAATCTTAGCTATACCTATGAATACCATCACATGTGCATGGTCAGGGGGTATGCACCACTTTTAGTATGCCCTCAGTAGCAATTCTGTGAAATTAAAATTATTTGATCATCATACCTTTGAGAGCACGTTGGATTGTTGGTACGCTGTGGAGCACGAAGGCTTTGTGTTTTCTGTCTCTGCCCTGCGTGTGTGTATGGCTGGTGGTGAGATACTGCCAAAAGCTTGTGTTCTGCCCTGAAAAACGATAGGCTGACATTTCATTTAATGTGCGAATGCATGTGGCTCATTGAGAGAGAAGGAGCTGAGTGATTTGGGATTATGGGTGTTCTGAGCTTTTTTACATTCTTGGCAAAATTTTATAAACAGCAACAGTAAATACAGTTCTGTTTAGGTTTGTAACCTTAAACCAGGTACTGCATGTCACTTTTTAAGATACAATATCCACTCAGTAGTACTTCCTTTTGAATGATGAAGAAATACTTATAAAAAGGAACATATTCTTATAATTTGTATCACACTTTTTTCCTTCTAGAAGAGAGATTCAAGGGACCAGACTAAGACTTCTAGTGCCAAGTTGTCTTCAGTGTTTTTTGCAAAAGGCTTAAGGAACAAACAGAGGGACTCTTAGTGCCTACTAGCTCAGGATGGGAGAGGTTCTTCAGAATGTTTCTTACCTGTTCTCTGGAAACATCAAGGCTGCTGTTGTTTTCTATGCATAGCGAATAAAGGAAAATTATTTAAAGGAGGTGTGCACCTGGGGAATAATTTTAGCTCAACAGATTAAACACACACACACATACATAATCTGTGTTTTTAAGAACTGAGAATAATTTAGAAACACTTCAGAAGAGAAGTAGCTTTTGGGGGGTTTTGTTTTGTTTTTTCTCCAACTTGAGCTTTGCTCTCTATGTGTTTCCTTATTGCTTAGGAAAGAAATTCCAGTAAGAGACGACACTGATGCCTTAGGTTTTAACTTTTATATTTTTCAAATTCTGTATCGCCTAGTGTGTAACTCTGAAGTTTCTTGTAGCTTTTAGCTGCTCTCCTAGGCCAGATTGACACAAAAAAGCTTCTCTGAGCTTGCTATTCAAGGACACTCAGACTGTCCTAGGCCCAAAGGTGTAAACTAGGGCTGCGAAAGAGGTGGAGAAATTTAAGAAATTACATCATTAACTCAAGTTTTAATTGGTGAATTTATGCTGATATGCAAATGGACCAAACCTATAAAAGTGTGAAGAACTCATGACTTGTCCATCTTGGGGTCCATCTTGGAAGTAGCCTCTGGCTCCCCAGGGTGTACCTTTGAAGGCCTTTCAAATAAATACCTACCTTTATTCCCTTACTTCTGTCTAGTCTCTGTTTCTAGGTAGCCACTCAAGGCATCAACACAAATGGCTTCCGAATTCTCCTCTCTCTAAATCCGTCTTTCCTTTTACATAGTGACATTGCTTATGGTTTTGTTCCTTAAAAGTACTTAACTGCAGAGTCCAGAAAATTGAATACACATTTCAAAAATACTGCTTCAGCGTACCAAATCTAACACCAAGTAATTGTCATTGCCTGCAAAATATTTTGTTTACTTCAGGAGTTAAGAAGAAACATATCCTAGCCTTGAGAACTGTCAAGAAAACACTTCCAATAAGATGGTGAAGAAAACATCTTAGCTGAACTCCTTTTTAATAAGAATTACATTGAGTCCATGAATGAGAACTAGCTGAGGTCACTTAGTTCGTTTAACCTGGAGAAGAGGAAACTGAGGGGAGCCCTACTTGGGGTCTGCAGCTTCCTTACAAGGGGAAGAGGAGGGACAGGCACTGATCTCTCCTCTCTGGTGAGCAGTGACAGGACCCTGGGGAACATCTGGAGCTTTAAGTTGGATATTAGGAAAAGTTTCTTCATCCAAAAAGTGGTTGGGGCACTGGAACAGGCCCTCCAGGGAAGTGGTCACAGCACCACACCTGACTCAGGAAGTGTTTGGACAATGCTCTCAGGCACATGGTGTGGCTTTTGGGGTGTCCTGTGCAGGGCTGGGTGTTGGATTCGATAATCTTTGTGGGTCCCTTCAAACTCAGGATATTCTGTGATTCTCTGAGTTATTTTGGTATCTTTAGAATAGAGCTTAACTGCACACTGATCACACCTGCCTAGGTTATACCTGTAAAGGGTCCAGGAATAATGTTAACAGTTTTCATACCAGTAGATCTATCTGAGAGCTTGATGATTATAAATATAAGCTGTGTTGTTTTTCCTTCTGCTCCTCTTCTACATTTTTTTAAGCATTGTCGTTACGAGGATCTGTTACGTACCTCCTCCTTTTTGTCACTTCTTTACATAGGCACTTCAGAGAGAAATAATTCAAGAAAGATGCAGTTTTATGAAGCACATCTAATCATTGTTCAGGAATTGAAAGATGGTCTCTTCAGGAATATATGGGAAGAATTAAATAAAATATTGCTAATTAATGCTGAATTAGATAAACAATAGTAGATAAATTGATCATTCTGCAGGAACTTTGAACCATTATTATATAAAATCACAAGCAACTATCAATGTCTGAATTTAGTGAGCCTACCAAAATGAAAGCTAACAAAACACATGATCAGAAGTATGACATAATTTCAGTTTGCATGAGCTAGAAATCTTTTTGCCGCTAACTTGGCATGAAATTACCCTAGAAATATTTCAAGTTTCAAGAGTAAAATAATTTAATTCCATCAAAAACTTGATGAAATTACTTCTGGTGATGTATATAATGTTTCAGAAATTGTAGTAAGAAATAATGTCTAAAGAGGAGAAGCTTTGACTTTTCATATGTGCTGTTAGCAATTTTGTTGAAAGCTTCATTAGTGTAATCACATTTCTTGACTATGTGTGAAGAGAAAGGATAGAATACAGGACATAAAATCATTTTTTTGGAAGAAGCTATCCCATATTCTGTAACCTCCTAGTCCTTCTGGCAAGATATCATGAATAGAGTTATATTGCCTGTATTTGTTCTTGTAGTGAAGCATTTTAGCAGTTTCAATGTGCTTATATAAATGTGTGTGGAGTCACATTGGACATCCCCAGTGCTTGCCTCCTGTCTTTCTTGAGCTGTTGTCACAGTTATTTGCAGCAAAGCTGCATGGACTCTATGTATGGTCAAGGAGGAGGCTGGTCACAGTGACTCCTACTGCAGCAGCTGAGCCAGCAGCTGTGATGGCTGAGGAGCCAAAGAGCTCAGTTGCAGGAGGGGCCCACTGGTGGGCTAGCTCCAAAATCCAACATCACCCCCTGACTCAGGGTGAGAAAAGCCACTCCCATCAGGCCTTGTGGTTCTATGCAGATTTGGTCTGTCTGGTTGGCCAGTTTCCATACGCCCCTTGTATCCCTTAAAGGTTGTAATCCAGTCCCCACTCCGCCCCTTCCTTCTCCCCATTGGCTGTTATTACCCCACCTCCTTTCTGTGCCCCTATGTAAGTTTCTCACGGCCCTCAGTTCGCTCTCTTTCATCCGTGGTCACCTTTGTTGTGGTTTGGCAATAAGCCCCTCGGAACTCTATAGGGAGAGCCGCCTCCTGACTCTTTGCCTCTGGTGACGCATTAGCTAGCAGCTTAGTGTGAGTGTGTGTTGCGTGCCTCCATCGCACAGGTGAGAGAGCCGGCCTGTGAGTGTGCCAAGTAGCACCACCAGAGTGTTTCCATGCTAGGGACACGTCAGGAATAACAAGGCAGCCTTTCCACCGACCAGCCACACCATGTTAGGCTCCCTTGAAAATAAATGAACCCTTAAAAGCATTCAGAGATGTGTAACACGCTTGGTGAATGTGTGCTGCAGCTGATCAGATGTCATCCTGAGTTTTGCAGTCTTTTGATGTTTTCATTCCTGTAATAGAATTTCTCATGCACTTTCTGTAAACATAGGCCATGTTTACCTAACCGACCTTTATTGTTTTCATTCTTTTCCTAAGGCGGAGAATTATGATAGATTTTTGGTCTGACCAGTGTCATTGAGAGGTGGTAACCTCATCCTCCAATCCATGGTTGTCTCTAAAAAGATATATAACTGGCTGAATAAAGAGGCCAGGCCCTCTTTTGCCCTCTCCTTGGGCCCTGGCTCCTATCCTGACAGAACGGTGTCTGCATGGTTCTTTTCGTGTCCAAGTATGACAATCAGACAGGTGATTTTCCAGCCAGTTCTCATCCCTTGTCCCATGGGTGCTGTTTGGCACCCTGTTTCTCATGGTCTGCAGCGCAGGTTGCTTTCTGCACACCTTTGCTGTGTCCCTGTGTGCTGCAGATAATGGCAAGGGTACGTCCCAACTCTAACTTAGATTTGGTGCTGGAGAAGCAGAAATCAGCCCCCAACCAAGAAATGACAAATTTTGTTGCTTTTTGTTACAACATGTGAAAGCACAGAAACTAAATATATTCACAGGGATTGTCTGAGAGCAGTGAAACTCATTCAGCCTGATAGGTTATGTGAAACTGTCGCTGTAGTACCCGGGACAGAGAGATGCAGCACACACAAATCCAGCGAGAAAATGGAGTGACTTTTATTATTTACAACTTCTGCTTATATATGCTAAAATTCCCTAGGTGATTGGTCAGTGATCACCCACCTCCTGGGGTGATTGGGTGAAGTCCTACAATGCCCATTTCCAACCACTCTCTGCCTTGTACCCCAAGAGAGCAGAAAAACAGCAGGTGTTCAGATACTATTTTCAAAAACCATCTTATTGTTTTCATAGCTTGCATGAGAAAGGAGAGATTCTCACAGAATGCTACAAGAAACAGGGAAAACCTTCTGCTAGCAGCTTTTCAGTATACATGTGAAACTGTCATTATCACATGTGAATTAATGGTGTTATTAGCAGAAGAAATAATTATTTAGGTTAATGTACTGCTTTCCTTTCCTCTTTTAATCAACACTGTACATATTTGAACATAAAACCATATGATATTGTAGCCTCTTCTCATCGTAATCATCTCTTGGTGCTTTGGCCTCCTTCATGCAAAGTTCATTACTTTTGCATTGAAATGAGAAAAACAAACAGCATTAGGTACTGCAGGAACAAGAACTGGATTTGGTTAGTGAGGGAAAGAGAGGTAATTTTTGATCTTTCTCCTGGCTTTAATAACAACTTGAAGAATAGACTTTGATAAGTTTGTACTGATGTAGAAGAGGAATTAAAACCTATAATGACCACAGAAGGTTCCATCTTTTTGATATCTCAGAAGAACCTTGACTCTTAATCTATAGATATCTTTTGATAAATTTAAGTAGTTTAGAGATGAAGACACTCATCTACTTGCAGATGTCAAATGTTGGTACAGTATGAATTAAGTATGTTGTGTTCAGTAGGCTGAAGAAGACTTGCAACTAATCAAAGTGAGTTTTGTATTCAAAGTGGAGCTTTTCATTTATTCAGAGAAAGCTCTTTCCTGGTCTTTTTGAGATGTCTTTGTCCTCTTGAAGCTGCCAGAAACTTCTGTGGGGTAATACCAACTCTAGGAGAAATGGCTTGTTTGTTCAGTCCTCCTCCAAATGTAAAAGGTTTCCATTTTTCTCTAAGCTGCAACAACTTTCTGAGTAAATGTTAAAATGGATAGAAGGGAATAAAAATTTCAAAAGTAATAAATTATAGCTCTTTACCTAATAGACATTTATTTTGCAAAGGTTCTGAAGGTTTTTCATGTTTTATAGTATTTGTCTTGCACCTGGGTTATAGAGCACATAGCCAGAAGTGTTAAAAATCTTGTTGTGAAGCATTGCTTGTATTTTCACAATAAGCCTGAAGTAACAATTAAAATAATTTTTGATTATTAGAAGCAAAGACAAAAATAAAATACCTTCCCCTCTGCTTCCAGGCTCAGGTTTACTTCTTCATACTCAACTCCTCTTCCTCCTCTCCTGCCCCAAGAGGTCGAAGGGAATGGATAATGAGCAGTGGTATGTTGTTAGTCTGGAAACTAACTCTCAGAAAAGAGGCAGTCCAGGAAGTTCTTGGAGTGGGTGGAGGACAATTTTCTGTTGCAGCTGGTGAGTGAGCCCACCAGGGGAGAGGCTATACTAGATTTATTGTTTACAAATAGAGACGGGCTGGTGGGAGATATGGTGGTTGGAGGACAACTGGGGCATAGTGACCATGGAATTATAGAGTTTTCAATAATTGGTGAAAGGAGGGTGAACATCTATAAGACTTTTACATTGGACTTCAGGAGGGTAGACTTTAACCTATTTAGGAGACTTATTCAGAGAGTCCCTTGGGAAGCAGCCCTTAAAAACAAAGGAGTACAGGAAGGGTGGGCATACTTCAAAATAGAGATCTTGAGGGCACAGGAACAGACTGTTCCAGTGTGACGCAAGATGAGTCAGCCAGGTAAACATCCATCCTGGATGG
>VZRQ01004873.1:2497430-2619404 GCA_013397975.1 Machaerirhynchus nigripectus | reverse complement strand
GTATTAAGTTCCCAGCAGATGTCACACTCTGTGCTACTGAGAAAACATTATGGGACAAGAGATAATGGCTCACAATTCACAATACTGATGTTGAAACCAGCTTTCCCATCTTCTGGAATCATGATCAGCTTAATTATATGGCAGCAAAGTGGGAATGATGAGCAGCTTTCAACCTTTTGCTTGTCTGATGGAGAAGAACGTTTCAGCCACAAGGTTCTAAGGAAACCTGTCAACCCATCTGCAGGGCACTCACCTCTGCCCAGGGAGTTTTGGGCTCTGTGGTTACTGTGGGTGTTCACCTGCTTCATGGGAATAACCAGGTCCACTGTGCTTTAGGTTTGTTTCTTGTTTTCCTCTAGATGTCAACACTACAGCCAGAACATCTGATCTTAAAACAGAAATTTAACTTTCTACAATAGGTCCTTAACACAAAAAAGGTATCCAAGCAAGTGAATGTTCACAATTTAATAACTAAGAATTTTCTGCAACCAAATCACATGGAAGTGTTTCAGTTCCAAAGATGTCACAGGCTTCAGGAGCTGTGTCAGATTCTCCATGTTATTTCCATGGAAATATTAAGTCTCTCAGAACTACATATAGCAGGCTTTGTTTTCCATGTCTGCTTGCATGAAAGAATGTCTTAATTTTTGGTCACTGTGGGAGAGCAATTGCATCTGTGCATACATATGTATACAGTCCAGGATTGCCTATGTACTGGCACTTGGAAATTTAAAAAAAAAATGGAAACCCAGGTTTTACATCAATTCCTCTAGCTGTACAAACCCATTATTTAATCCAAATGAGGTGATTTTATAGCTTAAAATAAAACATTCACAGAAACCTACCCTATGAGACCCATTCACAGTGTAACATATTTAGGAATGGAAAGGCATTTGATAGTGTATAGGGTGTAGTTTGCAGTTGGAAAGCTGTTGATAGAAGTGGAGGGATAGCAGGGCAGCATCTTGCAATGGTGGCCCCAAGTCAAGACTCTTTTTCTAGTAACTAGTGAGTGTTTTCCTTATCTTGATTTTGACCCATGAGTTTCCTCACTCCTACACCTCCCCTTTTCTCTCCTGTACCGCTGGTTGTGTGAGGATGGGGAGGTGAGCAAGCACCTGGGTGGGTCCTACCTGCCAGCAACAGCCTGGGTCAACAACCCAGAGATAGCAATTTCAAAATTCTTTGGCATTTTAGTCACGTAGGTGGAATTTGTGTAATGGTTAAGTATTTTTTCCTTAATACATACAGTGCATAATGTATTTCCAACTACTAATTTTAAAGGGTCAATCACCAATCCAAAAGAATTTCCCTATCCAATAACTACCACTCTTTTTTCCTTTTATCTTTCTGGAGTATAATAAAAATGCAATTAAAAAAATCCATTCTTTGCTGTTTTGCATTGGGATTCCTGGCTGTTCTGCTTAAGATTGCAGCCTCTTCCTTTAACCTTTGTGCTGGCACATTAGTCTGTTCAACCACAGCTCCAAAAGCCTGGATGATAGCCTTTTCACATGGTAGGCAGTACCATTTTTTAGCAGACATTTTCCATTTCTCTTTTTCCAAAGAGTTTAGCTCATTTTCTACCAGACTATCAGTATAGCAGCATAAGTGATGATTCTTAATTAAAGTACAGGGCTACCTGCAGTCTAATTTGAGCAGAATCCAATTGTGAGAGAAGAATTTTAGTGGAATCACACATTTTTTGTATCTCAGAGCTAGTAAAATGAGTTAATGTCATTGGTATGACTTTAAGATCTTTACAGTTTCCAGAACTTACACTGCTGCAACACAGAGATAAAATAGTTTTCTTATGTTTTGTTGCCAAGTTTTCAGCAGTAAATAGAGCAGTGCAAAACACATATGCAGCAAAAATTCTTGTTAAACTTCTGCATATGATATTTGCAAACTAGTCTTGCTTATAGTCAACTGCTCTTCTAAAAATTATATACTGCAGGTATATTGATACAGTGTTTTTCACATTATAAACATTAAAAATACACCCCTCTCCTTGTTGAAAAAACGATCTTTTGTTCTGCTGAAGCATGTGAAGTTCCTCCAACCTATTTTGACTTATTAGATTTATATTTGGAGGAGCTTTATATACGTAATAGAATAGAATAAGACTGTATTTTGATTGGTGTGACTGATCTTAATAAAGAGGCTTAATAAACATCAGAGGCTATGACTTGTAAGAGTACTTTTCAAGCTTACTTTTTATATAATAAAAATGGTATTTTGTTTAATTTTGACACATTCAGTCCAGATTCCATAATCACATCTGGAACATAAAATTTAGTCTGTCAACTCAAATCCAAATGCTGAAATTAGCTATAGATATCCACCATAACCTTAGAGGAAACTTGAACTAACAGATCTTTTATTAACAAATCTATTTATTCACAAAGAATTATACTCTACGACTAGCCTTCCTAAACCAATTGTTGGAGTTCATCTTGTAACTGTCACTTTTTATTTGAATTTTTAAAATTAATTTTGTTTGAATTTTTTCATATTAATTTAAAAATTCAAAGAATGGTGTTTGAAGCTTAATGTAAAAAATGTTTGAAAACATATGGAGTATAGCTCAGATCCCTTGCATGCATCTTAGCATAGAAAGTTACACATAAGAAACCATTTTTTCATGCATCTCAGAGAAGAGACTATAAATCATTTTCACTTTGGAAACTAATCAGAAAAGTGTGCTTTAAGTCATGTTTTCACATTTAAAAATAAAAACTGTGCAATATTAGTTTTACTGGTAGAAGAGCTATTACTAAATATACCATTTAGCTTGATTACTTCAGCATAAAGACTTTTGAAATACAAACTAAACACCCTAAAAAGTGTCCTGAACTCCTCAGAGTTTCTATTTCAAATATTTCTCCTTGATACTGCTTCTCTCAAAACCGACCATCAATACTTCACCATAGCCAAAAAAATTTCTCAAATTATTAGCAAGGGCCTTTTACTTTCTCTTGCTTTCCTTTTCTTTTTCTTGTATTTTTTTTCCCATTAGAAATCTCACATCTGTAACACACTCCACTTTTTAAAGAACAAACCCAAACAAGAGAGGTTCACATAAAGCAGTCACCCAAGGAGCAGCAGTCACCCAAAGAGCAGCATTCACCACTCTGGGTAAGCTGACAGGCTGATGCAGATGTGCAACTCCCTCTGCCCCCCAGAAACTAGGAGAGTATACACTTGATAGAGTGAGGAGAGAAAGCCTGCAAAACCTCAGGGATAATGTCCTCCATAAAACTCTCTCAGAGAGAGAAGAGAAGAAAACAACAACAGACCAGGTGACCAGAACTAACTTGCAATGAAACTGCTCTGGAATGCCTTTGTTATGTTTTCAAATTACAGTCAACACAGTGTTAATTTGGTGTCCTTTTGGATTTTTAAAACCAGTATGTGCTTTTTGCACAGACTTTTGTAGGCTTGGGTTTACTGCATTGCTGTACTTTGAAAGCTCTTGTGAGGCCAGATTTTTTGTCACCTGTCCTAGTCACTTGTTTGCTATGGTTCCTGAAAGCATGGTGGTGGGCAAGCCAAACCACCACTTTAAAACATCCTGGTCAAAACCAAATAGACTTTCTTGAGACTGCCGGGTCCATTCAGAATACTTCAAGTAATTGCCAAGAGCTGGGAAGCTGAGAAGGATCAGATGGGATATTATTGAGCAGCTTTGAGCAGAAAAGGCATCCCAGATGGCTGCTCCCTCTGGGTACTGAGCACAGCAAAACACAAGAAATTAGGCAGCTGTAGGGGGGTTCTGCCCAGCCTGCTGCCATTCTGGGATAGAGGGAAGCCCCTGATGCAGTCCAAGGCTACCACCGAGCACCCATGGACCTGCTTCCAGCAGCTTCCTCTCCTGACAGCCTCCCGGGCTGACCAGTTTGGAAATGTCTCACAAAGTGTGATGGGTCTTAGTTCAGAGCTCTTACTGAATGAAATCTTATCCCAGCAGTGATTGTGGGACCTTGGTGTGGGAGCAAAGCCTTACTTCCCAGAGAAAGGCAGTCCCTTCTGGCTCCCATGTCTCACTAAACCTGACAAATACCTGGTTATGACTCCAGCTGCTACTGAGCTGGGACTATACTCCCATAAGTCTTCTGCCTCTCACACTGAGCACTTGCAGTAACTTGTGCTCAAATATACATTTCTACATGCTATAATGTCCTTTCGTGTTCTATGGCAACTGTCTTTGTGCCATTTCTTCTGTGTCTGTGACCAGAATCATCACCATGGCACAGAAATTCTCTTTGTTGTTACATCAGAGATTGGTTTGTTTCCTGAAGCCTGTGCCATGACTGCGACATTACTCATTAAGAAGCAGAGGTCTTCATTTTTTGTCTCCCCTCTAAAGACACTGAAGCAAATTGTTTTCAGACTGTTCAGCTGAAATCCGTACTCTTAAATTAGGTCATTGCCCTGATAAATCCTTCCTAACTATATATCCAGAGAGCTGATTAAAATCCAATCTATTTGACATTATAATTAAGCCTCACATCTAGTTTACAGTTTTATAATTACAGCTCTGCATCCTGAGAAAGATCAGAGGTCTCTCCTGTTCAGCTGAGGGATCAGAACAGTTCTGCTGAGAGCATCTGAGGGGAGGCAGAACTGGTCTGTACACATACGTTGGAGATAGATAAATGCTGCTGAAAGAGGCCCTTGCTGATGCACAGATCTGCCCAGACCTACAGATGTGTCCTGCAGGAGCCATGTGACATTTGGAATATGAGGGGGAGACTGATTTTTCAATGCAACTTAACAAGTGAATGTCAGTGACCAGGAGCAACACAGGCTGATTCTTTTTGATCAGTAGGGGATGATCCAGCTCTCTACAAAAGTCTCCTGTTGCCCTTAGTTGTCTAATTTTTGTATTATTCACTTTCCTAGCCAGTTTTTGATTTTTCATGTTTCTGAAAAGCAGGGGAGGGCACAAGAAAGGGGGAGAGCTGCCCATAAAACTTCAAGGTCTTGTGTCACTTTGAACTTATTTAAAATGTGCCCAAAGGAGATGGCAGTTTGTGCTTTTTCTTCTTCTGACAGCAATGAGTCTGAAATTATTTAGAAACTAAGCAAAGACTGAGATACACTCACTTCTACACATCCCAGCAGAAGAGCACCCATCTTCCAGTAGGAGACACAAAAATGCCTCACATTTCCTTGTTAGACAGCCACTTTCAATACGGATGGATTTCTCCTCTTCATTCAGAAGGTTCCTTTGTTCATTCAATGCCTCTTCAGCATCTGACATGACCAGATGCTTTCAACCTCACCCACTGCAAATACCCCAGAACTTCTGCTATCATTATATGAGCTGAAGCATGCACTCCTCCTTCTGCTGAGAGCAGTGAAAAGTGGTGCACATGAACAATCCATGTGTTACCTCCAATGGGATTTCTTTAAAAGCGTGGCAACATCTGCCCTTACATACTTTAAAGACCGTTTACCTACTTACCTGTTGAACACCTACATGAAAAGCAGTATTATACTTTTCACCACCATTATACTGTTTGGAGTAGGTGTGAACAAGGGTGCATGGGCAGGGGAAAAAAGAAAAGCCTGGTATTTATATTGTGTCCAGTTGAAAACAAAACCTCCATGTATCCATTTCAGCTTCTATGTACTTCAGCTTTCCTTTCAAAGCATACCAGAGATTTCTAAATCAGCTTTTGCTCAGGTTCTGTACCAGCCCATTAGCCAAAAATTTCCCACTGATACATCTTTAAAAGAGAGAAGAGTTCTATCAGATTATTAGCTTTCGAAAATTTCTGGCCATGGTAGAAAGATAATTTTCACAGCTGTTATGCGGCAGACTGGCCCATACCTTGGTTGCATTTCAGGTGTCCCAAGAGTCCGTGGTGGTTTGCACTTACTGTCTGTTCAATTCAGTTGCCATTACTCAGGATACATAGCATCATTTTGTTAGAAAAACCTTTATCTCTGTATTGCACAGCAGGATGAGGAACATGCACTGATCAAATATTTCTCCCGTCCTAACAGATGGTGTGCTACTCTTCATTACCCTGGGAAGCTTCCCAATTCATCCTAATTTCACTCTTTGCTTTTTCACCATAAAAAAAAAAAAATTAAAAAAAAAGAAAAAGAAGAAAGCAAAGCTAAATAGCATTATAGTTAACTCTCCAAATAACCCTATTTGTCAGCTTTGGAAATTATATTGCTTTTAGAAAGGGGTTCTTCCATGCACAGCATTTTTAGTTGATTTCTGCTGTACTGTATACATCTTCAAGAAATATTAAAATGTTTTCTTATACTTTTGGGGTCAGTTGCTTCAGAGCCTCTGGACCTCTTTCTTAGTGAATGTGAAGAATTTTATAGGGCTATTTTGATATGCATTGGAAAATCTTAAATAAAGCATTTGCTCCTGCTTTAATATGATATTACTTGCTCTGTTTACCAAAATACTGTGTGCATTTAGGTGCTGCACTGAGGAGGCTGGGGAGTATCCTCTTATCAGTGCTTTCTCCAGCTGAAATCTCATTTCCTTTTTAGTGCATGCTCCTATACAGTGATCTCCTTTCATAAATGTATTTCTAAGTATTTGCAATTCTAGAGTTATCTGCCTTTTTATCAGGTAAATATATATTTCAAGATTATATTAAGTGCTTCGTTTTCAGGTGGAAATTGGTTGCGCAGATATATATACACTTTTTAAATTTGGCTTTATTTTCTGCATATGGTCAATCACATTCAAATTTTATTTTACAACACAGACTAACCAGTACATGAAATGCACCTTGTATTACCTCTGGGATCTGCAAAATATTCTGCAGTAAGACAAATAGGGTTTGTTTTTCCTTCAGTGTGTCTTTTTCTTGTCTATTTTGATTGGTAATATGCACCTCTTGCTCCATGAGAATCAACACCATTTGTTTCTTACAGATTGCTTTATTTTGCTTCAGTCGTAAAACTCAGGTTGTGATCCTTGGGGTATCCTGCATAGGGCCAGGAGCTGGACTCAGCGATCCTGATGGCCCTTTCCAACACAGCATATTCCATGATTCTGTGACTCACTTTACTTATCCAACTTCTGTTTCCCTCTATGAGGCATGAATGAAAAAAATTCATGCATTCTGTTAGCTTCCTACAACAGACACAGAGGCAAAGTTAATGTAGGTCATCTAAAAGGACCATTTGTCAAAGTCTGTTGTCCTAGGTCGGTTTCGTTCAGTCACCCTTTCCCACTGGGAACCCACAAGCCAGTTAGTGCTGTTCCTCTCAAATACAGGTCTGCAAGATGGCATTTAAAGTTAACACAAGGAGGTTTGATCCCCTAGTTGACATTTGCTCTCCATTTACTTAGATCAGTCTGAGTTTCTCTTTAATCCTACTTTCTCTGTGTTTTAGTGCATGTGAAGAAGCTTTGCTCCGCAATCAAGCTTGAAAGACCTGAGAAAAAGGATATTTAGCTAAGTCAATAATGATTCTTTCTAAACTCTATTCCCTCCATGCAATTAATTTAACTGTAGCCTGCTCTGAGAGGCTCAGACTGAGACAATTCTTCTTACCCATTGTGTTGTGCAACCAGGAAAACATTTACAGTTGTCTGTATTGTGTTCGTGTAGGCTCTAGGCTTTTTTTCATATAAATACTAACACTACTGGGAAAACAGTTAAACAATTTCTTGCTTGACAATTATCTAAATCCCAATTCAAAGAAGAACTAAAATTTTATATAGAAAATTATAGAAATACGAGAGAGTGTGTGAGTGTGTGTGTGTGTGTATGAATGTTTTAAATAAATAATCAGACTGACATAACTTGAAGCTGTAATAGAGTCTTCTGCCCTACTGGTTTATGTAGTCCACCTTTCCAATTTTTTGACAACAACAGATACTCATATTCGTGTAAGAGTAGAAACTAACCACACAACTAGAATTCTGTCATTGCTTGCTGAGACAACACTGGCTACTAAAGACTAATTCCTATCTATATCAATGTGACAGCATCCTGAGGAAAGCAACTGAACACAATGAGTTCAAAAACCAGAATTATTTGGAGGAAAAAAACCTGATGTCTATGATTCAGTAATATTCCCTGCACACTGACTGCTGAATTGGAATCCACAAAAAATGGGTTATAATGGAAGCACAATGACAACAAGCACAGTGCCTGAATCTAACAGTTATAATTTTTCCTAAATACTAAAACGCTGCATTTTCAAAGAGGAGACGTAACAAAAGATGGCAAGAGAATGAATAAGTCTTCAGTGCTAAAGCTTTGTGCACTCCTACTATTATTTGGGAGATATTTATAGTTGAATTTCAATGGGAAAAGCAGTTGCTGTTAGATATAACTCGTGATAAAGAAATAAAAGAAGGAAGTATGTAAAGTTAGAACAAAAGAAACAGCAACAAAAAAAAAAAAGTGTAAAAAAAAGGAATAAGATGCTGGTAAAGAAGGTGCTGATACTATTTTAAATACCCTGTATATAACTTCTTTGCTATTTATTCACTTTCAGAAATCAAAATGGTCATCTAATTAGTTTCTCCACTAGCTGATAAGCATTTTTATTGGAAGACTGACACATAGGAGGACTAAAAACATTTTATCTAGCTAATGAGAACAACAAATTAAGCATGACAGTCCAAGTGTAAAATAAATCAAGTCACTAGGGTCAAGTGTTCCCTGTGTGCACAGGATTTTCAAAGGGGTTATAAGTAGGTAATTTCTATTATGATGAACATTTTAATGCAAACCTTCTTTTCTTGATGATATTTCTTTATATTCATGAATCCGAAGTCTTGTGAAACAGACAATTGTACAAAGTCAGCATCAACCTGAGCAAAATGAAGTAGGAAAGAGGAAAGCAGGAGAATGAGTAACATGTGAGCAACATCTAGTGGCTAACATCTCATTATGAAGCCTGAGGGCACTGGGCATTATTTTAAGCAGATTTTGACACTGAATGCTTCCATGAGGAAGCGAAGCATGTGAGGGGAAGAGGCAGCACTGCCTTTTGGTGCAGCTTCTGAACTAAAAGTTCCCAAGAGCCCCTCTTGACTTTTACTTCACCTTGTGGCCTCAGGTAATAAACAGCAATTTAAGGATAAGCCAATACCTGCTCATGATTGTGCTTTGGGTTCGCTGGACGGGGGATGTGACACAAACCAATTTTTTGTAGTGGGCACTGTAGCACTGCGGCTCCATTCCTTCAGTGGGCTGGAACCTGTCCATAATAGCCCTTTCCAGACATGCAGTAGAAAGAAGTGGGGGAAACACCCCATCCTTGTTTTCTGAGAGTAATTGTCATTCTGCCTGAGCAGATGCTGAACTTGCGTATCAGCCACAGGTTGTACAAGTGAGGAAAATGATCCTACTGTAATCTTGCCTCTCACGCCTTCTCCTCATCAAAGACACAAAACAAGGGATATTCAAAAGATCTAGACGTGGATAATTTAAAGATAGATATTTTAAAGGACTATCTGATTACTTCGTACTGCCACAGAAACAGGCAACCCAAGTGATTGAATAACCCACAGTCTTGTCACCTCATTCCTTTGGAAAAACAGAGCAGCTGTAGAGAATGAGATCTCAGTGTTCTTCTACCTAGGAGGGGGGAAAAGTCAATACCCAACCATGAATATTTTTTGCACCTTATAATAGAAAAGAGATAGATTGCACATCCACACAAGTCCATGAACAATCCATAAAGAAATGTTAAAACAATACAGTGAAAAAACATAGTATGCTCTATACAACTATTTTATGCTATCTCATTTCAAACATTTTTCAGATATATTAAATAGCTGATTCTCCATGTGTATCTGTGGTAAATATGAAGTAGGAACACAGACCTCTGAGCTAAAAAAAAATCTTGAAAAAATTACATGCATCACTTCATGATTGTACCTTATGAGATAACACTGGGTGCATAATTTATTTTGAAGAGTTAAAAGTTTTTTTCATCAAGAGTGTTAGCTTTTCCTACACTTTGTCATGGTCTCATTCACAGTTACTTCAAGCAGTCATTTTGCATTGCTACTGAACCAAATCCCACTCCCACAGATCTGCTTTAATTTTTTCTAGCTGTGTGCCAAAAGTGGATAAAAACATACCTTCCTTTAGCAAGATTTATCTAAAATTGTCAAAAAAATCATGTAACTTCCCTGCTTAAAATATTTTATGTTTAAATTGTATCTCCTACGACCACTTTTTGAGACAGAATACCGCTGTAGTAGGAATATGTGTTTGAGTACACCTTATAATGTTTTACCTTCTTATTTTTTCAGTTTCAATTTTTTCAGTTCAACAGGATTACTGTTCACAGCCTTGTCACTGGAGTATTGCCTTCTTGTACAGTTAGAGAAGATCCCTTTCTCTTTCTCTTTTTCAAATCCTCAAAGTTTTATTAGAAGTTGAGAAGCAGCTCTGTCAAGACTGTGATCTGGAGAGTCAGCACACAGCCCTCATTGGGAATCCTGGAGGAATGCTAAGTCGCTCCCTGCAGTTACACCAGAGCAGGGCATGGAGACAGAAGGCTACATGAATTTGTTGACCTATTCCATGTTAAGGAGGCCTTCTAAAGTAAAGCAGTTGTAAGAAATGCTTTCGAAGGACACAACTTGTGCACTCAGATCAGTTCCTGTGCAGAGAACCTGGAGCCACAGGTTCGTTTTGCTGGGTTTTTATGTACAGAAACAGACCTGTTTGTCAGACACTCTTTTGAATGTCCAGGTAGTATTTCAGTGTTTGTCAGAGTATTTTTCATAGTTCAGTGGGACAGCTGAACACCAGTACCTATTCTGTTCCCTTTGGAAATGCTGAAAGCACAAGAGAAACAAAAAACAATGAGACAGCAGAACAAGTTTGGAGGCCCCTTGTGTGAGTCATAACTCTAGCACAAATCTGGACAGATCCCACAGATCTCACTCAACCCTGGTTAGCTACAGAGATATTATATTTTGTGGAAATGCACACAGTCATTTTAAACTGTTTCTTCTCATTTAAAATGCAAACACCTCTTCTCAAGCTGTTAAGCCCATCACAGTTTGGCAAAAACACACTTTGGAGAATACATCCTTTAATTTTACAATACATTGAACACAACACCTTTTATTCCATCTTACCCTGCTTTTGGGAAAACAGCTCTGCTTGTCTTCAACTAATAAATGTAATTGAAAAGCTATTTAGAAACTTTCCTTATTTCTTGTTCTATGTCCTCCTGGCAAGCTTTAAGAGGTGACCAGCTGCAGAATACATTAACAAGTAACTTCTCTAAATAGTTTTCTTCCCCATGACAAAAGCTTTCTCAAGGGAAAGAAAAAGGAAAATACTTCCAAATTAACTCTGAACTTTGAATTGCTACCTTTTGACATCTCACTGTATCATGGATTTTAAAGGATAACTGGGAACATGGCAGGCCCATTCTGAATGGGATGCTGTACAAGATGACCTCCAGACCACATCTCAGTTTCTTTAATTCTATGAAATAATCCCACACTGAATTTCCAGGCTGATGAATCAGCCCGTAAAGAAATCTAGCTAGAAGCAGAATTCAGGACCTGAGGAAACTCCCAAAACTGTAGTTTCCTTCATCTCAGACCCTCAGAATACACCATCTAATTGCCTCCTATCCACAGCTGTCATTTTAATCCTTCATAGTAAATTTCTGAGTGAACTCAGAAATGGGCTACTCATTTTTCTGCAGACATCTGTCAGATCTATGGAGTTTATGCCATATTAGAAGGTTTTTTTTAAAGGGTCAACAACCTTATCAGGCAGTGCCAAAGAAATATAACCAAAGACCAACCACGCTAAATTGCAATAGATTCTAAATTACATATTTTGCACTTTCAAAAGATGAGTCACAATTTTCCAGCTCCTCAGCTGACATGTTTAAAATTGGTGCTTCAAAATATCTGCCTTTTAGCTCCCAGATGCTGACCTCAAACCTGTTATTTGTGCAAAAGAATAGAAAAGGAAAAAAGCAGGAGGGAAAAAGAAGTAGTACCTGAAGAAAGACTATAGTAAAATAGCAGGAAAGAGGAGGAAACAGAAAAAAGATTGTAGAAATGTTCAAAACAGCACAGGTCAAAAAAGAGGGGGAAAAGCAATTAGAATAGAAAGATAACTGGGAAGTGGAATGGAAATGCAGCAAAGCTAATGTAAGAAAACACTGCCTTATCAAAAATCTTCATTTACCAGAGGAGGAAATACATTTTCTCTATATATTCATGTTCTGTAGTTAATATCAAGGTGATAATTTGAGACAATATTCAAGCAACAGCAATATGTCTTAGTTCTGGTTGTCAGTCTTAGCTCCTGAGTTATGTGTGGTCTGAGTCTGAGTCTGACTGGTCTTTTCTGAGTTCACTGGTCTTTTCTGAACTGTTTGGGATATGACAGAATACCCAGGAACTTTTTGTAGGGAACTTGTTCCTTGGAAATTTTAAGATAAAAGAAAACTGATATACATAACAATATAGAAGGAAGAGGAATGATTTTAATACCTAAAAGATCATGATGACATGTAGTTCAAGAGAGTCCAAGATTTAAAAACAAAGGCTTGGGCAGCCCTCCTAATGTTTATGAGTACTTGATGAAAGAGTAAAGAGGTGGAGACAGACTCTTCTCAGTCATTCCAGTTAAAAGGACAGAGACCATAGGCAGAATTTAAAATACATCAAATTCCATTTAGACCTAGGAATTGCCCAGAGGTTGTGGAGTCTCCAGGGCTGGAGATAATCAAAGCACGACTGTGCAAAGCTAAACATGGCCTTGGGAGACATTTTGAGACTTTCTGGTTTTGATGCTTAGCTTTGAAGACTTTATTTTGGTTAAACACTGTGCGTGATACAGCAAATCCTTAAAAGATCAACCAAAACACAGTGATTCAATCATGCTGACACCTACCTTGATCATCAGTGGGATTAGCACCACTAGAATCCTTACAATTACTACCATTTGTGTCACTGATGGTAGATTTTTGACATTGAGAGGCAAGGGTCTCAGGCTTTAACCTTATGGATCAGTTCATCCACACTCCATTGTTTAGCAGGTATAAGATATGCAGTTACCTAGTCAGAATAAAGACCTGTGAAAAATTAAAACACATTCCCTGGAAAAAGAGCAGAAATTTTCCCCACTATACTCTATGTATCCATGGAGTGTGCATGAACTGAAATTATTTTCAAAATTAACTTTGGGTAGTTTTTCACTGGGCCATCAAAAAGCACGTCCATAAGCACAGAAAAAGTAACTACTCTATTATTTAGTTCCAATATTGATATAGTTAATAACGCATGTGTTTCTCATCATCTTATTGTCAGAACTTACTTGCATGATTCATTTCCAGAATAAGAGCTAATCTTCTTTTCAGCCTCAGGCAAAACATTGACACAGAGAATTTCATTCCCAACTTTTACACTGGTAGAGAACTGACCCATAATAAAGGCTATCTTGCAAATTATTTGATAAGATTAAGTAATGTCAACAACCCCCCTTCCCAAATATTTCAATTTGAAGTATGGTTTGAAATCCTGAAGCTTCAATTTACTATCCCATTTACTGAGCAGAAACATCTTGGGTGCAATAACACAGTACAGTTTTGCTTATACAGCAGAATAAGATTCTCAGTATTAACTCTAACACAGGAGCATTTTTCCTTTTATGGATAATACTCATCTTAATCCAATACATTTTCCATAACTGAATCCTTTTAGAAAAGTACTAAAAAAAATTTCAAGTCCAAGTCAATTATCAGTCATGTGTGTAAATACTAACATTTGAAATTTGAAAGAATGAGTTAGAGAAAAAACACAGGGATTTTTTTGAGCTTTCTACTCTTTTTTCTGCCATGAAAAGATAATACAGTTAAAACACCCACATCGAAGCAGGCATAGGAGCTAGAGATGTCAAAATGAAGACAAAGGTATATTGGCACATTGCTGTGATATTTCTGTATGTTCTTATTTTATATTCTATCTAGAAAATGGTTCTTTTGCTTTTAGAAGGAAATTCTCCCCACACACTTATTGAAATAGATGATAGTGACTCCCAGAAGATTGAAGAACTCAATCAGTTATGTGAAGTTCTATTAACAATATCATATGTTTTTGAAAGGTGAACTCAGTGTAGGATGAAATATTTAACAGTTCTATTTTGCCCCAGATGCATCTGAGATAAGAAACTGTTCCTGAGAATTTTATCCCACATAACAGGCTGAGACTGATGACACATTTTCTGACACCATTGAAACTAGCATTAATATTTATCATGCAAAGGGTGTAGTAACAAACTTTGGGTTTATAATTTAAATTCAATTAAAGTGTTAGCTAATAACCAGAATTAATTATTCTGCAAGCATGCATCAACTCAAAGGTCACATTCAGTGCATCCTTCTGCCATCCTCTGGCATTCTGTACACTGAGATAAAACACTTTGTGGCTTCATCTATTATAAATATAGATCTACTGCATAATATTTTCTGTGTTTAGATCTGGTTAGTTGAGAAGTTTATGACTCTAGTTCACTTATTTTATTCAAGTCAACAGATGATTGTTCAGGGCAAGGAACAGGAAAGTAGGAGCAGCTCAAATTATGTCACTCCTCACTAGTTGCTTGACAGCAGTTTAGCCACCAGTGTTGAATATTTTGCCTCCATGCCTGCCAGACTAAAACAGTATTTAAATCATGAACAGAAGAAGCCCACAATTAATAACAAAAATCAAAGGAACTGTGGTTAGCTTATGAGGAAAACTTTAGGCAATAAAATAGGACCAATTCTTTGAAGGAAAAAGATTCAAATCTGAGCCCTCTCAAAGGTGTCTCTACAAGATTTGACATTTCCATTCTTATAATAGACCAATGTGGAAGACTTTTTAAAAAACATTTCTCTAATGACTTGCATCTATAAATTAGAAAAACAAACCTAATTTTCGTTTTGAGAGGACTGTTTTATCCATGGATTGCATTATATCAGTGCAAGAAGAAAAACGTTTTGGACCTCCAGGGAGAGAACTGTTCAGGCCAAACCAGCCTAGGAACAAAAGAAGTGGAAAAACTCCACCAAGGAACATGGAAAGGCAAAACTTCTGTCATGTAGGACGACAGCGTGGAAACAGCAGCTAAAGGTGAATCAAATCCTTTCATATAGACTCTTGACATTTTGTGGATAAAAGGTCAAGAATTCTTTAAGTTTGAAGTGTATTTTCATAGAAAGGTATTATTAGTCACACAATGAATATACATATAGGATTTAACTGGAAAAGAGTATTGAATTTTCAAGAATAAATTTTGCACTTGCATGGGTGCTAGCGCTATGAAACAAAGCGTAACCCACCCTATTAATTCATTATCTTTTAGTTTCTTATCCTACCTTCTACCTGATGGTAACTCAGAACTCAGCAGGTGTGGCATGACTTTTTTGTCCTGTATGGGTCAATCGTGTCATAATCACTCTTCCAGAATGAAAGCACCCCACACTTGGACTGGGACTAACCCTTCAAAGTGCTTTGTTTATCTCAGTGATGACTTAAATCCTTGCTGCAAACAGTACAGTTGTGCCTGAAGGGAGGTACTGGATGTTCCCATAAAGCTACTGAGTGCTATCATAAAGCTTTTGTACATCTCCTTTTATGGCATCTAGATCACTGGGTGACTTACAAATGAAACCTTTAATTTAAGGCTGGGGAGAAATGCAGGAAGTTCACAGCAGCCTGCAAAGCACAAAAGCTGCACCTTTTTCTGATTTAGAAATGAAATACACTTTCCTCTATTCTTGGTAGCAAATCTCACCAGTAAAGGAAAATCCATGCATGGCACTGTGCTAAAAGTCACAACTCTACATTTTAGTCTCTCTGGTTTCATGAGATATTACCCAGTTTTGATACTTAGTCACTTTTCCCTTGTGCTGCTTCTCAGCTGGCTGTGGCTTAAAGACAGAGAAGGCACAGTTGGTTGGGTTACCCAATCACTCAGTTGGACCTTTACCATTCTTTCTGTAAATTAGTTTGTTCAGTTCAGAAGACTGGCTATATAAAATAAATGTGTACTATATAAAATCATTATTTCTATTAAAAAAAGCAATACTATATATGAAAAATGTTGTTGCAGTTCCAACAGAGTAAACTATCTGAAAACCATTAGGACATTTCTCTTTGAAGTTTATTGTACATAAAATGCATTATTAACTTACTAAATGTTATTGAAATGTACAGTTAAAGCAATGTGATTAAAAGAGAGTACTCTAAACTCAAATTGTCCTTTCCTTTGTAAAGCAGGGTTTTCTTTTTTCAACAGACTAGAGAGGCGCTTAGTTTACCAGCAGGAAAAATTTTCTCTATAAAAAGAATATTTTACTTCTTTCTCAGCTGGAAATATTAATTTGTGGTAAAATCAAGCATTTAAGGACTAAAGAACAAATTTGAATCAAATATATTAAAATGTGTTTCAGCATTTTTAATCTACTGATGGTAGAATCTGATTTGTGGAAAATTATAGAATCACAGAATTATTTAGGTTGGAAAACACCTCTAAGGTCATCCAGTCCAACATTAACCCAGCACTGCCAAGTCTACCACTAAACCCTGTCCCTCAGTGCCACATCTACACATCCTTCAAATACCTCCAGTGACTCCACAACTTCCCTAGGCAGCCTGTTACAAGGCTTGACAACTGCTTTGGTGAAGAAATTTTTCCCAATATCCAATCTAAATATCCCCTGGCACATCTTGATGCCATTTCCTCTTGTGCTATCACTTGTTTCTTGGGAGAAGAGACCCACACCCACCTCACTACAACCTCCTTTCATACAGTTGTAAAGAACGATAAGGTCCTATGAGCATGTTGCCCTGTAGAGACATCCTCAGCACACAAGGAAAGCAACAAAGAGATGTTGGACCTTGCAAAGTCCTAGCTGCATCCTTGTGGTAGAAAAATGCTGACAAGCATAAGTGAGACAGGTTACACGGTTATACAGTTGTCTGGCTTTGTACCAGAGCTGAGCAAGTATCACTCACACTTGTGACTGGCAGTACATGTAAGCTACATCCAAACAGAGAGGCATGTACCTGCATCCTCACTGCGCACCAAAACTGTTGGGGCAACATCTTGCAAACACACTCCTTTTTGCCTTGTTTTTCTGAGAGAAGGGAATCTGAGTGACAAGAAAGGTGCTTTACCTAGGCAGGTCCCTTCTCAGGATGGTCAAGATGCCAGCGCTGCAGAAAACATCTTGGTATATATTCACTCTTGATTCAGTCTAGAAGAGAATGCAAAGGGTGTTCAGAAGGCACAGATTAATACACACTGGGCACTCTGGCAGCTTTTGGACTCCAGGAAATTGACAGACCTCATGAAAACTTGGTCTTGCTTCTTTCCATTTAATCAAATCTTCAAAATTCCCTTACTTCATTTTTCATTTTCCTTATCTCCTGCATATCTTCTTTTGAAAAACCTCTACTTCTTGAAAAATATCAGCTTTTGGAAAGGACGTGAATATCATTTCTCTACTGACATACGACCTGAATGACACCAGTGTATTTATTCTGGTTTGTGTCTACATTGGGGTAGTACTAGAGAGAACCAAACACAGACCTGTGTCCTGTGTCACATAAAACAAAAAAAAAAAAAAGAAGTGCCTGACTTAGTGATCCTACAGTATAATCAATAAAATTCTTCATTTTCCAGTGTGTGCTGTAGAGTGACTCTGTGGAAGACATATATGTTAATATGGAAAGTCAAAGAGGGAAAGCCTGGAATTTCTTGTATATACTTGAATAACTCAAGCAATACAATTTCAGTGATCTATGAAGTATAAATTCACATGGGCTTTGAAACAAATCAAGTCTTTAAGGTCACCTGGGAAAATCCACTAAGTTTTACTCTGTTCCCTGCAGTAAAACATAAAACTATGGAATGAATTATTTACAGCTTCAGAGGTCTCCATCTGTTCTTGTTTTGCAATACTAACATTTTATATGTACTTCTTTGTACCTCACTTGATCTGGTATCTGTCTCCCATTCTTAATAATTCACTTCCAGCTTCATAATCTGTTAATAAGCAGCCAGTTCCCAAATTGATGTCTACAAGAGCTCTTCAATGATCCTTGTATATATAAACCACTGGATAACCATACAAATGTTACAACCAGATAAGCAAAGTTGTAAATTTCTAGACAGCTTTGAAATCATTAGCCTTATTTATAGCATTGTTGCAACAGCTGTTATGCATCTGAAACTTGAGAGTTGGTGGTAATTGTATAATACACTAGTCAAGAACAAGTTTTATTAAATCAAAACTGTATTGAAAACCAGAATCTGTACATATTTTAATAAACATTTGAAAAGAAATATAGAAGCTCTTTTTATTGGTTTTGGTGTTACTAACGGTTAATTAGATATGCACAACCTTCAGCGTAATCTCCTCTTATCTTTTTAGCAGCTCTATTTTTCCCACTCTCCTGACAAACTGGCCACCTGTAACATAAGATCAAAGGAAAAACTAATACTTCTTTCAAGAACAGTACATACTATATATTCACAGAGTTTATCTACTTTGGTCAAAGGTGTTCACAAATGACAGAGAGGAAAGCAACCAAAAGATCCTCCATTAAAAATGAGCAATGAGGAATGACAGATTTCAGGTTTTAAATGGAGAAACATCATGCAATTTCTTAATGTTTTTAAGACATTAAATATGGAAGGTCATGTCTTCTGTTCCTTTTACCCCAATCCTAGTCAAACATATGCCAAAAGCTTGAGTTTGGACAAATGTTCAAGCCATCGTACTTCATCTGGACTCGTTTACCCAAGGAAAAATGAACAATTGCTAATACTGTCGTGGTCTCATGGGTCAGCAGGCCACCCTTTGTTGCTGCTGGCTTTCATTGTCAACAAATGGATAGCAATATCCTCAAGAAAAAAGGAACTTACATTCTTGGTTTTATTAGGATATCTTCTAGTGGTTGTGTTGCAGGCTGTGTTTCACTGCAGCTGTCACTGCAGCGTCTTGCACTGAGCGATGTGTATTTCACAAAATGCTTGCTCCCAGTACTGCTGCTTGAACTGGGCACTTTTCAGCTGTATGCTTATTTACTCTAGAGTTGTGTCTATGCCTTGGTAAGCAATCTAAATTCTATCATCTTCAGATTCTTGTTCAAGGTTAAATGTTTTAACTGACTCTGAAAAATATCTCTGTGTCTCAGCAGTATCCAGAGCCTACGTGGACCAAATTAGACAGTCAGTGTTCTCACTGATATTAAATGGGGGGGGGGTTGTTTGGGTTTCTTTTGTTATTTGCATAACAAAACAGTTTACTTTCTGTTTATTGCTTTACTTATATATGATTCACTTTTCACACTGTGGTAAGAAAAAGGACAGAGAAAAATTACAAATCCCTCAGCCATTTAGTCCTTCAACCATTTAGCCCAAAGCCACAAATTCCAGTCTGAGAATTTTTGGGGTAGGTAGGCTCAGAGTTGCAACCTCTTTGACTGAAGTGGATGAACGAGCCCTTCAGATTCAGGTAAATTATTCTTATAACAGAGCCTTTTCAGGCATTATTTCATTACCATACTTGATTTTTGCTTTTAAACATGTTGATACATGCTTTTCTCAATGGATATTTGGGAATAAAAAGGACACTATCGAGTGGTGTTTTTCCCCTGTGATTTCTCTTTCTAGCTAAATCTCGAGTCTTGGGAAGACATGTTGTTTATGTTATCATTGTGTATGCTATTATACCAGGAGATTTGTTCAAAACTTTTGGCAACATAAGAGAAAGACAAACTTTAATACTTTCCTCTCTATGTTAAGCATAGGTTGACAAAAAATTAGTCTTTCATATAGGTGAATGAAGGTATCGTTTTGCTATATGGCGAATCATATTCTTTCACCTCTAGTCCAAATATAATTGAAATATTGTTAATTCTACAAGGCTGAATTTGCATCCATGTGAAACTCTTTCCATACCTTAAAGATGATATACTGTTATGTCTGGGGTTTGCATCTTATGGATAACTCTCGACTTCTCTGTTCTGTCACTTACTTTCAGGAAATTTATGCAGATGAAATGACCTTTTCTAATTTTATGTAAGAGTCCAGTCTGCCAGAGAGGTACAGTATATTTGCCTATTATTTTTTTTAATAATTAATTATTTTTCCTTTAGTACTACACAAAGAATGGGAGCACAGAGAGGTTATTTAAATTGCTGTCATTCAATAAAGGCCAGAGTTATAGGCAGCTCCAGTGCCAAGCTCTGTCTTTAGTGAATCACTGTATGGAACTGCACGGGGTGCCTCACAGAGAGGTGGAGCCAGCAAGCAGCTGGATGGGGATTTTGCAGTTAGCCACGGCTAATCCACCACAAGAACCGAAAAGGATTTATGCATAACAACAGCCTTGAGACTAGCACTTGTCGCCACAGCTACTCACTAGGAAGAAATGTTTGCACATGGATAAAGCCAGTCGATTTTTTTATTTGATGCTGCATTGCTTCAAGCCACCCAACACCGTTTCACAGAGAAATGGACAAACCATTGCATCCTCCATCATCAGTGACCTAAATCTCAGGTATATCATGTGTATCTTTATGGACAACTGCACTTTTACGCAGATTTTTACCAAAAATCTGGTGAAAAGAGTAAAACTATTCTTCATTCCATATGTGGGGTTTTTTTTTTCACTCTCCCAGTGAATATCAATAAATGTAGAAAATACTAAGCCAAGAGTTAGATCTAACTTTAATACTTTCAATTTAATTAATTTACTGATTAAAAGACCTCCTTATCTGAAGACACCATTTATTTGGAAAGAACAAACGAAAACATGTTTAATAGGACAGATTTAGAGAACACACTCATAGAAATTGTAAAGTCAGCTCAAGCTGCTTTGAAAGAGGCTGTCACTGTCTCAGTGATGGTACAATGTAAAAAGAGATTGAAAAAAATCACTAGGAAAAAGAAAATAGTATCTCTGTTACATTTATAGAAATTGTCTAGTTCCTGGCTATTTTGTAATAAGCAACTAAAAATTTTGTCCCCTATATATATATATCTATTCCAAATGATTTCATAAAATAGAAAAAATATGAAAATCACAAATCAAAATATACAAAATGGAAAGTGAAGAGCAAATAAAAGTTTCTAATTTGAGGATAGGGGTTTGCTAATCTGTCTTCAAAAAGTAAATGCATTTTAATGTTATCTTGCTAGTTAGTTATTAATAGAATGTATTTTTTTAAATAATTACCAAATCTAGGAAGTCAAGATCCAATGCTACTACCTTTTTTAAAGTGTGAATGAGTCACCATCAGGCAGTGACTTGAACATAATAATCATATATTCTTTGAAAAATGGATTTGCATATTTGCAGAGATTTCACTGAGCTGTTTTAAAAAAATGAACACAAAGCTTACAGGTTGGAGTGAACCTGAATGGTCGATAAATACAGAAAAAATATGATCTGCTTAACATACACCCACTTAACAGAAGATAATTTAACTGAGTAAATTATTTACTCATCTTCAGTCTTAAACAGTCTTGATAAAATGACCTCATTTCCAACTTTACAAATTTTAAAATTATTATATTATTGAAGTTATGTTTCTATTCCCATTATACCTGTAATAAACTTCACTTACACTCAGCAGTTTTATCTGGCCCAATTATTCCTAGAGTCTGTAAATACAGCCCTTACATTTTGCCATCAAAAATGACACTGAAACTTGCATGGCTAAAAAATTTATGCACTGTAACTTTACTGAAATGAAATTATAATGTTCCCATAAATCTTCAGTATTTAGTATGAAAATAAACTCCCACATTATTTACTGATGCTTTTCATACATATTTGTCTAAAATGTAAAAGGAACAGCAATCTGTGAGGTGGTCATTTTACACCTGAGTTTTTTATAGAGAAAATTGTGAAAAATACATGATCTGTCTGTAGTCATAATCGCTACCTAATAAGATTATTCAACTGCTAATTAAAGGTACTGAAACCTCGGAATTGTAAAGGATGAGGAATTCTGTAAAAACTACTTTTCTGATTAGAAATAATCATTCAAACCCTGGAATGGGAAGACTCAGAGCATGCATTGTGAATGACTTTTATGAGATCAGTCTTGACGAGAAGATATGCACACTGGAAATTATGAAAACTTAAAAGAGTATGAGAAACCTAAAACTCTTTGAAAGTAAAGTACATAGTGAAATCTAAGCCCAAAAAATCTAAAATGTCTGAGTATGTCCACATAACTAAAATATGATAAATATTGGATAACCTTTTATACTTTAGTAGGACTACAAAATATATTGTCTTCTAGGATGTCACAATGTGCTTTTGGAGACAGAAATTTAGGCAGTGCATTTCTCTGGTGTGGTGTATTAGTTTACAAACAGTGCTTTTTCATCTATTTTTCACCATGGAACTAGACAAGATTGTTGATTTGTCTCTATAGCATTGGATGGGTGGAGCAGAATCCTCTCCCTCCCCTGCTGCCCACACTGCTTTGGATGCAGCCCAGGACATGTTTGGCTCTCTGGACTGTGAGGGCACGTTGCTGGGTCATGTCCAGCCTCTCATCCCCCAGCACCACCGAGTCCATCTGGACAGGGCTGCTCTCGATCCGTTCATCCCCAGCCTGTGCTGATACTGGGGGCTGCCCCTACCCAGGTGCAGCACCTTGTACTTGGTCTTGTTAAATCTCAAGAGATTCTCATGCTTTTCAGCTTGTCTGAGTCCCTCTGGATGCCAACTTATCCTTCAGGTGTGTCAACTGCACCACTCAACTTGGTGACATCTGCAAATTTTCTGAGGGTGCATTCAATGTTTTGTCTATGGTATTAATGAAGATATTAAATACAGCTGGTCCCAATACAGGTCCATGAGGGACACCACTTATCATGATGTCCATCGGGATTCTGATTTACCACTACCGTCTGGGTGCGACCATCCAACCACTTTCTTAGCCATCTAATAGTTCACTCATCAAATCCTTCTCTCTCCGATATTGAGAAAAGGATATTGTGGGGGACGGTGTCAAAGACCTTACAGAAGCCCAGATAAACCACATCTGTAACCCTTCCCTTTTCTACTGATGTAGCCACTCCATCATAGAAGGCTATTAGGCTCATCAGTCAGGACTTGCCCTTGGTGAAGCTGCGCTGGTTATCTCTAATCACCTCCATATATTTCAGTCTAACTTCTGGGAGGACCTATTCCATGATACTCCCGGGGACAGAGGTGAGGCTGACAGGTCAGTAGTTCCCAGGGTCTTCCTTTGTATTCTTTACCAAGACGTACAAATCCATATGATCAAAACCTGGGGCCCAAAGGAACAATTTTTTCTCCCCTCCTTGTTGACTGTTGGCCAACTGCTGTTTCAACAAATGAGCTACTGATATATTTCACTTTTTCAGGAGTACCTTCAGTATGAATCCAGGAGCCTTACCTTCATGGTCTAAATTTGAAAATAATTCACTTTTATGCCAGTGAGAAGTTTCAAAAAAAAAAAATTGATTAATTTTTTGTGTTGATAGTCTAAGATCATTAGATAAGGAGTCCAAGCACCTTTTGTGCTTCTAGGCTGTCTTTGTGTTCCTGAATAATTTGCACAGATACAATTTTGAACTATCTTTTGCCACCTGTAGATTGTGTTTGAATTACTTTATTTCACTAATCACTTGCATTTCAACTTCAGGGCAAATCTAATTTTTCACTAAAAATATACTGATCTTACATGGATGGAAAAGCAACAAAAGGGGGAAACTGACACATAAGAAAGGTACCTATTTAGGAGGCTAAAAATTTTGAATTAAGAGCTTGATAAATCGTTGCACATACTATGCGTCATGTGCATATTATTTACTAAAGTAGATTGAATCATCCTAAGAGGATATTTGCATTTAAATTCAGCTCAATGTTTCATTTTACCATGGGGATGAGTAAAAGGCTTGTCTAAAACAAGTAGTTACTTAAGACAAGAGTGTTCTAAAAGTTTTGAAAGATTTGATTAGTCTTTTAATTTCTTCATTGTTTTTGTACATTTGTCCTAATCTTTAAAGGGTTTCAAATGGATTATAAAAATATGATGAAAAACAGGAAAAATGTCAGAGAAGCTCAAACAATGCAAATGAGTGTATTTTATAGAATTCCAAGGGATTTGCAGATGTTTACATTAACTGTGAAAGTGGCCTATTTGTTTTTTACAACCACGCTTAAGCAAGCAGTATTTATAGTTTATCAAGATTAAAAAAAGAGTGCATTCCTTATTATTATTATAATTACTTACCACCTTATCCAGACAGCCTTAAGAAAAAGAAGAGGAAACAAATTGCATGAACATCTATGCGTTGAGCCAAAAAGAGGCACAGGATGTCAATCACTTCCACATGGATGATGGTGTCCATCAAGTTTGCTAGAAGTCTTTTCAATCAGTGGAAAAATATCAACGCCTTGTGGTGACTGTAAATTGCATGGATTTCCCATTCTCATGAGCTAGTGCTGGCTTGGATATTAAATCCACAACCCATACAAAGGTTTCTTTATATAAATATCAATCTTTCTACCGGTGGTGCATGAAACATACCTAGCAACATAAGGTATTAAGATCATCCATCAGCAGCCTTATAGTAATCAAAAAGGTTTCATCACTTTCTTCTGTTGGTTGGTTTTTTTAAAGGCCAAATAGAACTTATCTGGATATTCGTATCTCAGAGAAACTGTGGGCCGTTAAACATGTCTCCATACATAGGGATTTGTACAAGAAAATGTTGACATTTGCACTGGCAGGAATAGGACTGATTAAAGCGTTTTGCTTTCATTCTTATTATTTTCTTGACCAATAAAGGACAGATTTTTAGAAACAGAAAATTCTCCCTCAAATTCCCTGTGTTATTGAAGTTCTTTGTTTCGTAAATTTACTGTTTCTCAATTGTGTAACAGGGAAGAGAAATATTACCTTGTTAACATGTCTCTCTGTCTGATAAACAAATACATTTTGATGTGTGCTAAAAGAAAAGTGAAGAAGAAAATGTATGTAGGCAAGCAGTCGTGTTCTCATAAAATAAATGATGTCTTATAAAATAAAATTGAGGAAGTGAGGAAGTTAAATACAAACTGCAAAGTTTTCAATTTAATCTCAATAATAAAAAGATTCATTCATTCTCTGCTAGTATTTCACTCTTTCTGTAGTTCAGAACTGAAAGGTCAACACATTATTCACCATGTCACAGTCTTCTCTACATACTAATTTACCACACCAGTAACTAAAAATATAGTAGATCAAAGTATTTGAAGATACTCAAAATTATCTTGTTCCTGTGATTGCTCATGTTTGACCAAGCTAATTATTCCTTGCTTCTTTCCAGATTTATAGTAATTGCCAAAGCATGTTTTTAGAAGGATAGCTGCCAGAAGGGCAGAAGAAACAGCTCAAAGAATGCTAATAGGACTTAAAAACAGCAGCTTTTTAAAGGCCTGTGACTTGTCATACCAGAGTATCTGACTGCTGCATCCTAAATAAGAGCAGGGCCAGTAGTCTGATTTTGTGATTTGACTTGAAACTGATGACACTGTTTCAATCCACAGAAAAACAAAACTTATACGGCAGAGATCATAGTATTTATGATTCACCGGAAGGAGTAGGTGTTGCCCTAAAGTTCATTTCGATACTTCACTGGCAATGCATACTTTTATGTATAGCCAGATCTATAAGTTTTTAAAAAAAATAGACTCACTTTCAATTGAATATATTTGTTTATATTCCGTAGGCACTTGATTTTAAAGAGCAACCAACTAAAACTATTTTGTATAAACCCTGGAAAAAATTTGAGGATGGCATAGCTAAATCATGCAGAAAGTGACACAGAAATAAAACTGATAGAAGCTTTGGTAGGAAGACTAGTTAATAGCTTACTTCTTCCCACTGTAAAATAAATACAATTCCAAATTTCTTATTAGATCAGCTACAGCATATTGCAATACCTTGAATTTTTAATATCAGATTATCAACATTCATGAAGCAAAGTATTTCCAGTCAAACCTTAATCAAGGAATATTTTTTAAAAAGAAAGAGCATAAATTTAAAATTCTATTAACTTCAAAGATATTACCCTTTGCTTAGACATCCAAGGTAATAAAAAGAAATTAAAGCAGAAAAACACGTTCTTTAAAATGTGTTGTGTTTTTTGTTCTTTACACACACAGAGATACTGCTGAAAACTGCAGCAACATAACTCTTCTAACCTACATTCTCTGTTTCCTAGCAATACTGAGTAAATGACTGGTGTGACATGCAAAGAAGGAAATTTCTAGAATTTAATATTTTAGTATTGTCATTAGTACAAGTCTCATAGCGACTAAGCTGCTGCTATTACCTAAGCAAAGTAGGTTCTTAGAAAGAAATCCATAATATGTCATAAACATAATATGAGTCCAGCCATGACTGAGATTTAAAGCTGCAAAGGTGATCCATTTTAATGCAGTAATTTGCACAAGGAAAATCCTGACCAATCCCAGACCAAGGTTATGGAAGACAGATCCAGCTCCAGCTGCAACTTGATACAGCTTAAATTCACTCTTTGAATATCCTGAAAGGCTATTGGCCATTCCGGGTGAAAGCACTGAAATTGATGATATTTGTTAAAATATTCAAAAGGCACTAGACCAGAGAAAGGAATTGAGAACAGCACTAAGCACGACTTCAAAGATTAATGGTTAAGCAGGTAGGATCAAAAGAATCACTACCGTCAAGTGCTATTCAAAGAACTGGTCATGTTCTCCATACAGTGACTTCATCTGAGAACTGTGCTCAAGTTTCCTATTGAGGACCTTCTCTTTGTCACGCTTGGACCATCCCATTTCATCTAGCAGTGACCCAAAGAGGAAAGGAAGTGAAGGATGTGCTCTGAAGACCCAGCAATTGACTAACAAAAATCCGTTGGAAGTACAGCCTTTGTGTACACTACAGAGTTATATTCTTGTGAACAGTTAGTTGTTTACATGCTCATTTTAATTCTTAAAATTCCAATATTCTGTTCATTAACATATCACATAAGAAGTTTTGCTTTACTTGCCTCTTTATCTGACAATTTTTGCAGTATTTCTGATTCTGCAGGATACACCTGAGATAAGAAACTACAGTCGCCAACATCTAATTTGTATTGACTGCACTTTGTAGAAAGGTTATGAAATTTTATGGTACTAAAACATTTAGTTAAGCACCAGCACTCAGCCTCCAAGCACCGTCTTACAGGTAATATGAATTACTTTCTTCTGACATATCAATGATTTTATTCCATTTTCTTGGATATCATTAACACACTTAAGTGCTATAGCTAATAATGAAATCCTAAGATTGTGGGTTTCACTATGCCACTGGAAGTACTGATCAGTCAGTACCTAGGCAGAGATGAAGCCAGTTTACTTTACTATCATTGAAGATGATCTGCCTATACAAGATATATGAGCTATTTAACATCTTAAATGCCACCTCTATTGGATTAGTTTATTTTATCTGTTTTGTACAGGAGATACAGGGCAGTAGCATCTGAAAAATCATATATGGTATTTTGTGATATTTTAATACCTTTGGGGTACTCATCTAACAGAAATTCCAATTCTGATCTAATTAGTTATGGGAATAAGCTAAATGTGGGAATGATTTCCCATTTTTAACACACTGAGCTCAGTGAAACAGTGACAGTAAGGTTAATGGGGTGAAACTGCTCATATTGCTGCTTTCAGAGGATTCTTTCAATATTACCCTTTTCAGCTAGACCATGCAAGTCTTGTTGATAGCATTATATTACTGTGACTTTATTTATTGCAGAATCAAGAAACAACAAATGCTTATACTTTTTAATAATTTCTTCCTTACAAAGAAAAATGCTTGCTATGAATGAACACCACATTGAGACTATTCATCATATAACTGCTGCAAAATACGTTTTTTTTCCCAGGCAGGGCTGATCTTGTACTGACATTGGTTCTATTATTTGTTGGAAAAACCCTTCAGGAGTCTTGTTCTTGGGAAGACCTCTCTTCTACTAAGTCCTCGCTGTCAGCAGATCCTCCCAGGGTTGCACAGATAATTTATTCTCTCTGGGATTTCAAAAGAATGTCAAAGTCTATTCTTTTTAAAGCAGAGGTAGAATAAATCAGTCCCCAAATGAGGACAATTTAAGCTAGCTTTCTAATTCTTGGAGTGAGAGTTACATGAGAGAATTGTCTCAATCATATGTACTTGGATTTAATGTAAGAGTCTGAAAATGCTGGATAATCATCTTTTTGCAGTATTGATGTTGATTTACAATAACACCTGGAACACTGGTTATGATCCAAAAGACTGAAATAAAGCAAATACTGTGATCATGTTTTGAAAGAGAGAGACAGGCAAGAGAAATGGTCTGACAGGAACATAATCAGCACAAGAAATGAAAGTGCAAAATCTTGCTCATGGGGAGGAACAACCTGATGCACTGCTGTATGCTGGGGACATCCAGCTGGAAAGTAACTTTGCAGAAAAGATCCTCAGGTTCACGGTGGACACGTAGTTGAACATGTCTGACCAGGAAATTGTTTGAGTCCCCATCCCTGGAGATATTTAAGATGTGTAGCCATGGCACTTAGGGACACGGTTTAGTGGTGGACTTGGCAGTGCTGGGTTAATGGTTGGACTCAGTGATCTTAAGGGTCTTTCCTAACCTAAATGAATCTATGAGCCTGCGATGTGCACTTGCCACAAAGAACCCTGATGATATTCTGGGCTACCTTAGGCAAAGCATTTCCAGCAGTTAAAGGGAGGTGATCCCCTTTATTCAGCACGGGCGAGGCCATGTCTGGTGTACTGGGTCCAGTTCTGGGATCCCAGTGACTGTGGCAGTGAGGCTAGAATGAGAAATCTGTGACTGCTTAGTCTTGACAATGAGATGCTCAGAGGAGATCTTAATATCATATATAAATGCCTCATGGGAGGGAAGAAGAAGATGGAGGCAGGATCTTTTCAGTGGTGCCCAGTGGCAAGACCAGACACAATGGGCACAAACTGAAACACAGGAGGTTCCCCCTGAGGATCAAAAAACACATTTTTACTGTGAGAGTGAGCAAGTACTGGCACAGGTTGCCCAGTGAGGTACTGGAGTGTCTGTCCTTAAAAATATTCTAAAGCCATCTGGTCACTGGTCCTGGTAAACTGGCTCAATCTAAGTGGCCCTGCTTGAGTGGAGAGGTTGTACCAGATGACCTCCAGAAAACCCTGTGAACCTCAACAGTTTTGTACTTCTGAAATTTATAAGATTTTTTTCCTTTTGTCAGCTTAACATTCTTCTTAGAAAAAAAGTTTTAAAAAGATATATATATATATATTTAAATGAAACACATTGTGATAGCTCACGTGTGTTTTAGTTATTCATTTCATATTGCAGAATCCAATCCTTAAAGAGGAATGTGTCCAGATCGTGTGGATTTTTAGGGAAGGAGATAGAGGATGGCTTTTTCTCTTTAAGTCGTCTGACCCTTCTAACAGGAAGACTTAAACATGGGACAGAAAAAGCGGAAGAATTACTGAAACTGATTTTTAGCACAGAGTTGTGTACCACTTTTAGCAATGATCAGAAAGAAGTTATTGATACAGTTTACAGATTACACAAAAACTGAGGGAATGGTAAATAAAGGAGAGAAAAAATCAGCAAGACAAAACATTCTGAGTTTCAATATTGCCAAATATAAAGTCAAAGCTATTTAAAAACAGATGGTTTGCCATGGATATCTGGCAGAAAACCTTGTCTCTCAGAAAGCCTTGTTAAGAGCAGTAAACTTTCATAAACTTCACTGTGACCTAGAAAAAGTCTATATGACATGGTTATGTGAAGATGTTAACTGAGACTTACAAAGATAAAGACAGAATAACTGAATTAGACTGAACCCTACCAGCTAACATTCTTACAAGTTGTCAAGAGCACCAAAGATAAAGTAAAAACCTTGAGTCAAATAGAAACAAACTAAAAATATGCAAATGAGTGAAAATCTTAGTGACAGACTTTCTCGTATTACATTATTTGGGTTGTTAAGGGAGATTTCACAGTGGGTTGTGTTTTCCGGAAGCATAGATTGACATCAGTTCCAGACAACATTGACTTAGTTGACAGAAACCTGTCAACTCTTTCACAGTTGCCAAGCTAACTACCTGAACTCTAGGCTACCACAGGCATAGCACGAAATAAAGACAAAGATCTAAAACCAGTTTATACTATATTGCCTTCTCCCTACTCTACACATGAAGGGAGAATTGGCTCCTGCTGTCACTCCATTCTTTGCAGGTCCTTCTGCTTCCCCTCCTTATTTCTCATGTTTTTCTTAATCTCACACTTTTTGCACTCCACTATGAAAATCCTACCTCAAATAGTGAAAGACTTCATTCCTAACACTATTGTTTTGTGCAGGCATACAGAAAAAAAGAATATCTTGAAAAGCACCTTTGTACAAGTCTGGCAAGATTTAGAAGACCTTTCCTTCCAGAAGCAAAGTTGTAGGTGAAGGTGTAAAGGTGAAGGTGTAAAGGTGAAGTTGTACAACTGAAGTTGTAGGTGGACCCCTGTGCATACTTATTTTAGCATTCATGGTTTTCTCCTTTTATATGCATGTATATTTTATGGTAAAAAAGATAAGATCAGAGTTTTACAATGTCCACGAAAATAATACCCAGCTTATTTTTAAGTAACTTTCCCATTATTCAGGAAGACTAATTATAGCTACTCTAATACTATTAAAAAGGCTGCAAAACCCTTGGCTTCCTTGAAAAGTAATAATGAGTCTTTAAAAAAATGCTTACTTAATATATTATATTTTGATATTATAAAGTTTTATTTATCTTCATCTTTACTGAAGCAGATTCTAAAAAAGTTTTAAAAATTACCAGTTGCTATGCAACTAATCAAATTGAGTTCTTTACATTTGAAACACCAAATGTTACTTAACCATTTAATATAAATGTTATATAACTATTTAATACTGTACATGAGTGGGTTAAATAGATATTGTTATTCTTCTAGGCCAATTTATTCAATCAGAAGTACTACAGAAGCTCCAAGTGCAATGATTATCCCAAAGGAATAAAGCAATACTCTGATTTATAAACATAGAAATATCAAATGGCAGCAGCTGGAGTCTCTTACGTCAGAAACTGGCACTGCAGCTGATGCTGAGCACAGTCATGGTTTCACAGGAAAAGACAAATGTTAATACATGGTACCTGGATAAGTACTCAAGAAATCAGAATGATTAAATCTCTGGGAAATATTTAGAGCAATATATCTTCCAGTTTTGTATAAGGAGAAGAAGAATAATTTTCTTAATCACAGTCCTTAAATGAATGTGGAGAGAAAGAATATTTTAATTAGTAAGAGCATTGCAGGAGCCTGTGGCTAAAAACTGACAGTGGAAAAGTACAAACCAGGATAAATCTGCTTCATTGTAGCAGGTGTGATATTTAACCAATTAAACCAACTTTTTTATTTCAGAAATGATGTCAGATCCCTTTTTCTATAGTGTTTAATTTGTGGTAGAAATACAAGTATACTCCTGTCTTAGACCTGAAATCAGACTACTTTGTCACAGCAGTCCATACTAGTTTTCCAGTCTGTGATCTGAGCAGTTGCCAGTGTGGAACACATATGAGACAAGGCTCAGAATCCAAAGCAGTTACACTTTTTTTGCTTAAGTTCCTCCCCAAGCCCTTTGTGGGAAAGAAGTAAATTCATGTGAAGCTGTAGCTTCAGCTTCATAACTTAACACTCCTTTTATGTTGCTGGATATACTCAGACTAGCGTAGAAACCAAGTAAATTACATCACACAATCTTTCTGTGCCCTCCACAGAAGACTTTGTAACATTCCCAGAAAATTTGACTCAATTTTCTCCAAAATATCACCTAAATTACTTATGCTCCAGTATGGGGTTTGTGGTTTTTTTGGTCTCTCGCCCTTTTTTTTTTACATAATCTTCTGTATTATACCTTGTAGAGTCTAATTTCCTGAAGAACTGACGAAGATTAGTACTTTTAGTTAAGAAAATCTATCTTTTATAGATAACTTTAACATGGTGGCACTTCCTTTGGCATGGTACAGCTATTTTACCTCAACTTCATGCACTGCAAAGTTGAAAGATTCATTACAGATAATTTTCAAATCCGCATGTAACAGCATAAATGTATCTATATTATATTAATTAGATGATGTTACTCAAATAGACAATGCAATTTTTCATAGTTTAAACTCAAAAGCATTTATACAGAACAGTGGCCAGTGTATATTTATGTTTTAGAGGTAGCAGTCTCACTTACGTAACTTGAACACATGCACCACTAATGTAATATTTCTGTTGTGCATAAATTTCTGCATAGAAGGATACATTTTTTAAAACCTAATTTCATACAAACACTTGTTGCAGCTCGTGTTTTGGGATAAGCCTAATACTATGTCCATGATCTGAAGAAGTCAACCACAGGCAAGATGGGGCTAGAAGAATACAAACACCACACCAGAGATACATAGACCTAACTCAAAGAACTAAGCATAAAACATCTTTCCCTTATGTGACATTTGTATATAATCTTTAGCATCTAGACCTCAGATTCCACAGAACTAACTTAGGCCTAATGTATGAGTGAGCCAGGGTTGCTGACTCAACAGCTGCCAGTCTCCACCAGCCAGATGATTATTCTTCAGACAAAACTTAATTTGCCTTCCTGTAAAGGTCCTGCATCCTCTCTAGGACTACAGGGTGTTGATCTTGACATGTATTTATCTTCTTTCCTTTCTGAACAAAATGCCTTATTCAATGCATCAGCAGTTCTCAACTTGCATGTGTGAGATGAATATGTGATAGGAACTCATAAAATGTCTGTGAATAGTGCTGGTAGGTCAATGGGAGTCTCCTTCTCTAGCACCTCTGTATCAAACATAGCTGTACTTTCTACACAGGTCTCTATGAAAATGTTTAATTAAGATATCTTTAACGTACTTGCCTACTTTTTAGTGATTCAGCCATCCTTCTTGCGTGGCAACAGTATTTATACATCTATTAACTGATGGTGTTCAGCTAACTGCTGTACTGGGAAATAAATCTGGCAGAAAGGAACCTGGATCTTATGCAGGAAAAGTCCAGGAATTCATAGTAAGTACAGGGGAAGAGACAGAAACCAGGACTACCCTCTTTCAAGACAATTTTCTGTTATATTTTCCTAGTCTTTACATCAAGATACAACAATTCTCAGAGGTATGCTATTATCCAAGGCTCAGAGAACTTTTTAGTTCTATTCCTAATTTTGATTTAGCACAAGCTAACTAGATTTGTGTAGGAGGTTTATGATGTTGCTGTTTGTCACCATGTTATTCATGTTCTGCCCACTGAAAGCCAACAGTGATGTTTCTGTTCCTTGTTTAGGACTGGGGAGGTGCTATAGCTGGCACAGGATTAGATTTTTGCTTTTGTTACAGTTTTTTACAATTACTTTGCAAGGTCAGTTCAGGTAGCTGTGGAAGGCTTGAATATCAGTCTCCAGCCTTATGGAAAATATGTAAATATATAAACTATCTACCTATGTCACAGCTGGAGAATATGTTTAACACTGAACCTGCTACCAGCACTTCATGAATAACAGTGAATTTGCCTAAACATATAATTTTGTATTATTATTAATACTGTTTACTTCCCGCAGAGTGTTTATATACTCAATGTAAGTAGCCATAGGCTATTTTCATAGCTATTAAATAGAACACCTTAAAGAATTAAAAGAATAGATACCATTCTATTTTGCTTGCAAACTTTAGACAAACATTTCAGGTTTTAATAAGAAATATCCTTCCCCTTATCTCATCTGCACAGAAAAATCCCCCTTTACATATTTTGGTCCCCTCAGAATTTGTAGTGTACTGCACAGAACATGTAAATTCAGTTGGTTAGGCACAGCTATAAGTAACTCAGCAGTGAGTATAACTGGAAAGAAAACTTTTAAAAATCCACTCAATTGAATCCAGTTGAATCCAAATGAAACAGAACTAAAAGAGATAGTCTGACCTGGCACAGGCCACACAGGGAAATAAAAGATGAAGAGAAATACTGTTCAGCTTTTTTGGCAGTAGGTAGTACAGTTCAATATTTGTCTTTTCTATCTGTGGAATCTTGCTGATTTCCTTACTGAAAATTCAGATGCAAACAGTGATATTTACGTAGAGAAGCTTTTAGCACACTTCTGACAATTCCATTTAATGATGCTTCTCTTCATAGCTTTTATTTCAAGTGCAAATAGAAGGCGTATTTTCCACTGATGCTTGTCCCATCTTCTGAGAATATTTACCGAGCATCAAAGGAAAATAGCAATGTTCCCTGAAGCTGTGGTCTCAAAGGACATGAACTCTCTAAAGTGTTGTGCTTAGGATGTCATTGCAGCTTCTGCAAACATTGCAATGAATCCTTCCCCTGCATCTGCAGATTTATGCCTTAATCCAGTGCTGACTTAGTAATGATAATGAGACACAGTGATATGGCTGCAAATATAAAGCTAGCATAACTTCCAGCTTGTTTTTCAGCTGACTTAGGGCATTTTTTTAAGCAGCTAATCCTCAGAGTGAAAACAGAGTTCAGCAGTGACCTGGACACAGGAGTTGAGTGCACACTAAAATAAGTTTTCCAACAATACTAACTTAGGAGGAGTCATTGATTCCATCAAGGATAGAGAGGCTGTACAGAGACATCTTGATAGAATATAGAGCTATCACCAGCTGTACGAAATTTAACAAGGACAGATGCTGGATTCTGTATCTGCAACGGTGTAATCCTGCATGTACGTATGGACTGGGAGACATGGCTGAAGCACAGTGCTGAAGAAAGAGATCTGGGGGTTTGTGTTGATTGTTAGCTCAGTATGAGTCAACAGTTTGTGCTGGCAGCCAAAAGGGCCAGCCACCTCCTGGAGTGCATGAAGCACAGGATAGCTGACTCTTCAGGAGGTGTGATTGTCCCACTACACTTGGGACTCGAGCTGCCTCAGCTTGAGTAATGTGTGCAGTTTAGGGCTTCCCAATATAAGGAGGCCATTCATCAGAATGTGTCCAAAGGAAGGCAATAAAGACGGTGAAAGCAATAGAGGGCATGGATTAAAAAGAGTAACTAAGGAAGCTGGGTTTGTTCAGCTTAGAGGCGAGGAGACTGCGGGGTGCCCTCATTGCTGTCCACATCTTCCTCACTAAGGGGAGCAGAGAGGGAGGTGCTGAACTTTTCTCACTGGTGTCTAATGATAGGACACAAAGGAATGGCTTAAAGTTGCATCAGAGGAAGTTCAGATGAGCTATTAGGAAAAATTCTTCACTTGAAAGCTGGTTGGGCACTAGAGAAAATTCACCATGGAAGAGATCACAACCCTAAGCCTTCCAACATTCAAGAGGTGCTCAAACAGTGCTCTTAGATACATGGTTTAACTTACAGGTTGCCTTGTGGGGAGACAGGATTTGGAATCCTGTTTGCACAGCAAAAGCTGTTTATCTTTTAAACTAAGGTAAGTCATTCTACCTAAGTCTTGAATCACTTAGTTCTAATTTAGCACAGACAAGTTCTTATTCTATGCATAGATTATTTAGATGAGTGAAAAACAGATTCACATGCTTTTCATATTCTGGTTTTGTGCTCACACAACACCCTTGCCTTGAAAATCTTTGACTTCTTTTCTCGTTGTATGCAAAGGCCTTAGTTAAGCTAGTTACAAGGATTTTGCAGCAGCGGGACCTCTTGCTTTGCAGTAAGACAAGTCCCAAACTCAGAAATTTTGAGGGATCTCTGATGCATGGCTATAAGCAGAGTTCAGTGTTACTCAGCACTGTAGTCTTAAGAATACATGTGTTGTGCTTAAACAGTTGTTTATACAAGCCATGCTGCTTTGATTTGTTTTTCTTTTCCTTGCAGAGCACATTGTCATGACACACAGAATGAATAATTTTCGACTTCCTTTTCTGCACTGAACCTTATTCAGAAGCCTGAGATAGTGCTTCCCCTCTCATAGTGATCGGTAGCTACTCCACAATTAGCCAATGTTGGCAGTGCACTGAGGAAAATTTTGCTGGACTCCTGTGAGTGAGGGGAAGGAATTTCTAAGGACTTTAAAATTTTTTCCACATCTTGATAGGTCTAATTACTTTTTAAAGTCATATAAACATAGGCAGTGTCTTTTAACCATACACGAAGCAGCCTCAGCCATATGTTGTGTAAAGTCCAGTGCCCACACCACAGCCTGGTCCTGAAAGATCTGCTCATGGCCACACTGAATATTTGCAGTAGTGTGCAGAATAGAATGAAGCAAGACTGACAGAGAGCTAAACAAGGCACACTTCCTACCCCTCAGTTCAGTACCCTTTTTCACCAATTAAATAACCAATATGGCAAGTAAAAATACCAAATTTTACAGATTTTGTGATTCCATATATCAAGAAATAACTTTCCTCCTCAGATCCAAAGTCTTCTAATCAATCATCATACTTCAGAGGATCTGGTCTATATACTAAGAAAAGTTCTACTGCTGAAAGCAAAATTAGTAAACCTATTGCTGTCTTAGGGGTGAGAATACAGGCTTTTCTTGCCTTTGGTGAATTAGGAATATTCAATGATATAATTAGGGTTTTTTTACAAATAAGGATTTAATTACATGTATTTAAAAAATATATTTATGAAAGAAGAACATGTAGATATTAGACAGTTAAATGGCAGTTAAATAACTGCTTTATTTCCATTTTCTTCATTTAATAATAACAAAAACCTGCACAGTGTGACTTTCAACTAACATTCACTGTATTTCATATTAGTCTCATTCTGTGTGACAGTGGAGTAGTGCCCTGATCTGAGGTAATAACTGGTTGTATGTTGTAATGGAGAGATTTTGTCCTCTGTTAACAAAAAAACCAGCATGAACTTCACCATTTACCTTACTGAGAACAAGGCTATACCTACATATCCAGTTTTATACCTTTGGTACATCGCCGACTTCTCTGTTTGTTTGCATTGCCTTTTACTGTTGTTTTTAAATTCTTTCAAGAGCATATTCACTTCATCTTTACAAAGAACATTTGTCAGAGTATTTACTGATCATTGAACTATGTACTATGATTACAAACCTGATTTTGTATAATTTCATGTCACTTGAAAAGATTAATATGACTGAGTAATATGTCTCTGCAGCTTACAGTCATGCAGATCTGCAAGTTCTCCTTCACTTGTGACCTCTTTCTTCAAATGCATCAATTTCCTAGACTTAATACTAAAAGTCTAGTCATAAAGTGCTCTGAAAGTATTTTCCTCTGGAGCTATTCTGAGATTTTTCCAATTAAGTTTAAAAATGACTGATGCTATAAAGGTCACGTATTCCATCTCCTTTTCTGTAACGCCACAATGTCAGAGAAAGGTTTGCAATAGTCACATATGATCTTTCTTGTTCTAGCATTTTTTTATATTTGTTTTAATTATGATGTAAGAATATTTCAGTGTATGAAAGAAGTGACAATAGGTAAAAAGAAACAAACAAACAAACAAACAAAACAAAACAAAAAAAAAAAGCAGCAGAAAAAGCAATATAAAAAAGATTTTTTTTCATGGCAGACACCTACACTACTGATATTAGCTTAGCTTCCTAAGCAATTACAACCTGTAACTGCAGGTGCACGTTTGGCCCCTGTACTTTTTGAACAGATTCAAGGTATTAAAACAGATGTCTTCGTACATCTGTTGTAGAGGTAAGTTGAGCAGAAAACTCTCATCCTATGAAAGCCTGTCTCAGTCATATCAGACATCAGAGAGATGAGCTACAGGAGACTTTCACAGTCAGCAAGATTTTGTTAATGTTGTCATAGCTACACTTAATTGCTTGATTTAAGTGTGTTAGTTTGCCTAAAAAAATATAGAAAAATTCATCAGAATATTCTTTAGAAACGAACATTGGTGACTTCCTGAGAAGTCAAGAATGGAGAGATACGTGGTTTGTAATTAAAATCCATCTTTGTTATAAAATGTAATGGTATTTTCATGTTTCAGTACGGTTTGGTTTTCAAATTTACAGCTAATTTGTGGTAAGACCTTAACCTCAGGCTCCGTAAGATAGCCAAGGCATTAAATAACAAAGAAAGCACTTCTTGGCTTTATTTTTAGCTTAAAAAAGGGCCTTTAAAAACTCAGGAGTATTTCTACAGTCGTTGTTGAAGTATTTATTTTAGGCAATCTATGCTTTATTTCACCTTTGCTTTGCTTTTTCTTAAAACAAGATGTTTTTATTGTAGCCACATTTTTTCTTCACATCCAGTCATTTTCGCATAGCCTGGCTATTCTCCCATGACAGTAAACAACACAAAATATCATCAGATGATAACCTATTGCTAGTAACCTTCATTAGTTCTTTTCACAGATGTTAAAGATGAAATCTCATTTTTTTGTTTGCCAGTGGCCCCAGTTAATGTATTTTGAACAGGGTTTTAGACCTGCTTCGATGAGAAGATAAGACAAAAGTGTGGTGGAATTATTTCTAGAGGAGATCTACTAGTTCCCATCATGTGTCCTTGGCCCATTTACTGAGACCTGGTCACCAGATCAAGCTCTCAGTAGCGAAAGCGAAATGTGGCTTCCTTGACACGCGTCAAAGGTCGGCTATCAAAGCAATCTCACCAGGAAAATAGGATACATTTTGTAAGGCTGGCATAAGCTTCTATGGAAACCTGGCTGATGGAAATGCAAGGAAGCATGGAATGGTGTCGGTGCATAACACTGCCTCATACCATTAGTGTGACCCTGGGAGTAGTTAGGGGTTCAGTAAGATTTAAAGAAATTATAGCCAATATTTGACAGGCTGACACAGCACTCAGAACAATAATAAAACCTGTAGAAACAGCATTCTTTTCACATCATTTTTAAATAAAGATTGCAAAGATGAAGTGTTAGGATATTTATAGGAACATATTCTATCAAAAACAGCAGAAGGAAGGATTCTGTCATCCAGTGGAGCGGCTCATGTTGTTACTGCACTCTCATATCACTAAATGCAATGTGCAACATGTTACAAAAACAAACAGTCTCATAAGAAGTGGAAAAGAAAATTGGAAAAGCTTCTACTGAAAGAAAGAACAAAGTACAGTAAATGCTCAGAGAATCAGTAAAGCATATACCTTCACTGATGGCTCAAATTCATATCTGGGTGCTACATGGTTATAAGAATTTCAAGTTTCAGATAAGAACAAGAGGCCCATGCAAGACCATGAAAAAATAAAGAAAATCTGGAGAAAGCAAGGAGGAATTCATAAGGAGGCTCTACTTTTCTGAAAACACAAAAAGAAGACTGGAGTGTATTGTATTGGACATTTTCAAAAAGAAGGATATTCCTGTCAATTTTTTCAAGGTGCTGAGGATGGAGAAATTAAAACTTAAATGAAGTAATTTCTTACTGGTAAAAATAAAACAATTTTGAGAAAACATATAAACTCTTGGTACCTGCAGTGAGTCATACCACAAAAAATAGAAAGGCTGTTTCAGTGGTCAGTTCCGAGCCCTTCCTGATTCTGGGGAGCAGAATGCTGATCAGTCCAGGCTGCCCAGATCTTGCTCTCACTTCACAAGGAAGGCTGCAGGCAGTGTCAGAAAACCTGTCTCAAGTCTTAACCTGGAAAAAAATAACTGCCTGTTTTCAGATTTAACTATCGAAATGTTCTGGTTACTGTATCACAAGTCCACCAAAACATCTGTCACTGTAATAAAGCACATCCAGAACAACTGCATTAATTTTAGAGCAATAGCACATTCTGCAGTCACTGAGGGGAACACTGAGATTGAGAATTACATTGTATTTCCACTTCCTAAGGAAAAGCACCAGGAGAGAAACGGATGCTTCTCCTCAGACTCTTTAAATTACTTTTGTGAGAACATTTCTGAAATCTCCACGCGCTTCTCAGCAGCAGTGCAGGTAACTATTTCTTCAATTAAACAATAATTTCAGCTTTTTATACCTTTAATCATTGGATCATTTAATAGAGACCATTTAGTTTCTTGTGAAATTATTTTGACGTTATTTTTCTCAACATGTGTTGACAGAAGGTGTTATCTGTCAACCTGTCAATAGGATATGACAGAGTAATTTCTGTCTGTCTGTAGTGAACTGAACAGGTCCTGACATGCTGGAAAGCAGTTTTTCAACTTAACACTCTGATTGAATTTAATGTTAATAGCATTAGCATTCTGGCTATGCAAGGAAATATAATGACACAGGTTATTAAACTTCATGCTGGAGGGAGGAAGCTAATTGTCTGCAGAAGTCAGGAAAGAAGTTCCCTTTACTACAGTCTATCATCTCACAATAGGTTGCTGAATTACCCAAGAGTTCACTTTCATTTAGAGTATCAGCTTCAACCTCTCTCTCAGGGGAGAATACCAGCTGAGTCTATGTTGTGCACTCAGCAGGAATTCTTATATTTTTGCATGTGATCCACTTGTTTCTTATCAGTTACTTTTAATATTAGACAACCTCATGTTTGACACCCTACCTGTTGTGAATTTTTGCCCCACTCATTTACACTGGAAACACATCTCCTATGATCTCTTCATTTTGGTTGAGAATGCTGCTTAATTTATTGTCCTACACTCTCAAAATCACATGCTGAGAAACTAAAAAGTGCACTTAGCAAAGCAGAAGTATTAAATACTATACAAAGTATTTGAAAACACCTTTTCACTGTATATTGTGCCATTTAAAGTGTTTAATTTCTGATGGCATAAAGCATTGCTCCATAAATACTAATCACAAATTCAAACATGCAAAGCTCTTCAACCTATATTCAAAAAGCATATAACAGCCAATTCAATTTCCTTTTACATGTAGAGACTGCTGCTAGCAAAATTCTATATTTTGATAGGGAAATGAAGTGACACAAAGGGCTATGTTTATAAGGAAACCTGTAAAAATATCTACCAACCTCACAAGAGTACTTGAAATCCAAATGCTCTTAAAACCACTTGATATTCCTTTGTGAAATAATTTCTGTTTCGTTTAATGCAACAGCAATACTCCTTGATGTTACTTGTAAGCTGGTTTATCTACCTGATGTTTGTGGGTGCCACAGAGATATAAGGCACAGAGTGGGATCCAGTGTTGATCCCTGCAGGACCTCAATTTTGACAGGCTGCCAGCCTGAGTAAAACCCATTGATAACCACTCTCTGAGTATGACCTGTTGGCCAATTTCCTATCTTACAGACCACCCATCCAATTTGTATCTCACCAGTTTGTCTGTCAGACTGCTATGGGAAACAATCTTGAATGCTTTGCTCAAATCCAGGTAAACAACCTCCACTGCTCTCCCTGTGTTGACAGATGTTATTTAGTAGAGGATGATTAAGTTAGTCTGGCATGATTATCTTTTGTGACACTCCTCACCAGTGTGTCTGAAAGCTTCCCTTCTTTCATTAGCTGCCACTTTTATGTAGTGGAAGGCACTTCATATTAGTCTTTAATTTGTTCAGGATGTAGAAGTCTCGTTCTGGATGTTGTTATTTTCTTCCTGAGGTCACCTCTTGAGAATAGCTTTCTGACTTGGAAACACAGGCAGTGAAAGTGAGTGAGAGTGACACCAAAAGGGATTTCTTGCTATAATCTAATTTCATAACTACTTTATTTCCAGGGCAATCAGTTCTATTTTCAGACCTTCTTTCTCAGCTATCAACTATACTAGGTGAAAAGTGGAAAGAGGATGCTACTAATTACTGCTTAATGGCTGGGTCAAAATTATGTTGCACTTATCTGCCCTGTCTCTGCAAAGAAGAGAATGCTGCATATGCTTTCTCTGCTGACAAATCCTTCAGAATAGCATATCCAGAAATAAAATAAAGTGGATCACTAATTAATAATTCTCACCAACCTCTGGGCTTTCAGTTTGGGAGGGGAAGTGATGAATTGTTTGCAAATAACTTTTTAATTGCTCTTTTTTTTATTACTTCAATTGCCCACTCCAGTCAGTTAGAGTCAGCACAGGCTGGTTGAATTTACACTGAGTTCAGGGGTCCATGACAAACTCTTGACAAACTGTACTTGTTCTTTTCTGCTTGGTAGACGACCGAGCAAAGACTTTAACTTACTGAATGTGTTAACAGTGAAAATTTCCTTTAATTTAGTATATTAAAAGTCTTTTCTGTATGCAGTGATATAATTTGTTTTGTCACAGTGTTACCTTTCCATTAGGGCCAAGAACATTATAGCAGCAATAAGACTGACCAGATCTTGAGCTATAGGACAATTACATTGTCAGCAGTGGAACTCTACATATTAGTATGCTTAGAAGGATTGCAAGCTTTGGGTTGTTCTGAAATCTGATGGAAAGTGTCTTTGCTATCTCAGATGTTCAAATTACAGTCCTGAACTAGAAAGTGTACTTTAGAAATCTTTGCTAACAACTTGTTACAGAGAAGTCAAGCTTTTCAGGGGCTATAGTTCTTCTTTTTCTGTAGGTATCAAAGCCTGTTTTACCTCCTTCATAGAGGGGTCCTCAAATATTCAGACTGGATTTGCAATAACTTCAAAAGCAGGAAACTATGTCAAAAACAAAAAATGTTTCTCAGCTAAAGGTAACTTATGCTTTCACTGACCAGTTTATAACTGGAATCAGAAAACCATGGGGAGGTTTGCTCTGGAAGGTAACTCAGGAGGTCTCTAGTTCAAGCGCCTTCTCCAAGAATGTCTACTTTCAAAGCTATGTCTGTTTGCTCAGGACCTAAAATAGAGGCTGAAGATCTTCAAGGATGGAGATTCCAGAGTTTAACTTCCCTGGTTAAAATTTCCCAGTGCTAAATCATTTTCATGGTGACTATTTTTTTTCCCTTATCTTCATCCAGACATATGACCAACTTGCCAAGTACCTATTTGTATTGCATAATCATATCCAAATGCTAACTGGCATTGAAAAGACATGTAAGAAAGAAATATTTACAGTCTCACTGAGCTACAAGAGAAGAGTAAAAAAGAAAAGAAAGACAACTACTTAAGGAACTAACTTCTTGGTAAAGGTATTTGTATTGGGAAGCAGCTGGTTGCTATTTAATTCCCTCTTCCTTAGGGAGATACAGAATCTTACTGCCTTTTTTGACATGGTTATAGCTAATTCTTGATTCGGATTGTTTTTGCCTTTAAAGAAGAAAATCTAATCAAAAATGAAAATTGTAGAGCTGTTGGCATGAAATTATGTGAACAGACAACAATATCCTGTTCCTTTCTCCATCATGCCTGCAATTTGTCTCATAACAGTGTAGGTGATTTGACATGGTGTTGATTTCCATCACAAGTCACCTTCTTCATTAAGCTTTCTCTTATCCTCTTTGAGTGATACACTTGGCTTCCCAGGTAATGCTCAGAAAGTCATAAATTTGTCATACTTAACTGTCCCCAGACTGCTAGCATAGAAAATTTTTCAATGGTTTTGATTATCTGTGGTCAGCCTGTTTTCTACTTTGGTGCCCCTTCTGGCATTGTGTTAAACCACCTGAACATTGAAGCAAATATTGAGCAACCAGTGATATGACCTTATCAAGGAAATACCATCTCAGGAACTTGAATCTAGCACCAGCCACAATATTGATTCACTGTTGTAAGCATGTGCTTGGAGACTCAAGGTTTATTGCCAAGTCACATGAAGTATCAAGTAGAACATAATCATGGGCAAATTCTGTTCATTTATTGCTGCATCCCAAGGGTGTGAATGCTGGCAGAACATCCCAATTTTATCTAGTACTGATGTAGTTCTTTGGGTTTTTAATGTGCTGCTCTCACAGGAAAAGTTTACATCTGCTTAATTAGAAATAGACTGAAGCCACCTTCCCCAGTAACATTTTATAAGTTTTTTCCCTCCAGGTTTCCTACTGATTTTAAATTTGAAGCAGTGACAGATGTCCTTGACTCGATTGTAAGGAATGTGAAAAACTTTTAGAAAATATTCAGCAGCTTGAAGGATCTTATGGAAGGCCCCCAACTTCTGCAAAATGATTGGAGGAAGGTTCCGGCCCTTAATCCAGCTTTGACCTTCATACTGAAATTAGTGCTGCTTTCATATTCTCTCCAACAACTTTATTTCCCCATACACCCTGATCTACATAATAGGATCTAAAAGACTCACCTCTCCAGCTGTGATCTGTGTTTCAAGAAGGGAAACAAATGGAAAGCCCTACATTTCAATGTGGCCTCCTCACCTGTTGTGTTTTTCCATTGTCTGCAGCATCAGCTGCAAGTCCACGTTCTTCTTCTCCTTTCCTTCTTTCATCTTTGTGCAAAAACCATCTCCCAGCTGAATTCCCTGCTCTACCAAGCAGCCATCCAGATGCTCAAAGAATGACAAATTTCCACAACACTCTTACTATTTTTCAATTACACTGACATTAAACAATGGCAAAAGGGAAACAAACATCCACTTTACAGTGGCTTCAAGGATGATGCGTTATCTGATTACTCCCCAAAAGGAAAGACATTGTGTCCATCATTTACCTCTTTCTGGTGATCAGAGACATCTTCCATGGTTCTTCCAAGCCTCTGATAGTACCCTTGTAAGGGATTAATTACAAGCTGTTTGTGCTGTGCATTGCTGATGGGAAGTTGGTTTCTGCATTTTTACTGTTAAAATATTGGCACTACTCAAAGCCCAGGTTCGTGACTTGCTTTTATTCTTTTTGTTACCATTAGGATCTTCTTCTCAAGTGTCACAGAAGTCTTTGCTGTGGGCCTGCCCCATCCACCTTTCTCCTGACAGACCATGAACACCACCTGAGTGCACTGTTAACAGAAGCATCACAAATGGCTAGCTCCAATCCTGTTTGCATACAAAAGAGGATATTCCAAAATCCCTTTTCTTCCATCCATGAGACAAGAAATAGGTGCTCAGGTTTTCAAAACTCTGCTGAGAAGCACTCTCAGTTTTTCATCAAGGTCACCTTACAAATAGTTTGCAAGTGTTTGCTCCATGACTGCTATGTCCAGCACACCAAACCAGGCCCTTGCTCTGTGTCCATTATGAGGAGCAGTGCAGGCATGCACTTGCATGTATCTAGTTTGGTGGCTTCCTATTCTCTTGCCTGCTAATTAACATATGGACAATTAACTGTTTCCTCATTCTACCTGACAATTCCAAAAAAATAACTTTGTTGTTTGTTCACCAGAGTATTATACTACTTAAATCTTATATTAACTGTGAATGCTTGCAAATGATCAGGTTGCTGAGGTTAACCCAAAGAACGTGGAGGACTACTGCATATGCTATTAGAAGGTATTGGATGTGGCAGATAACAGTATAAAAAGCTGCCAAAATTTCGATAAAACACTGTGAAAGATGACTGGACTTCACAGGTTGATAAGGAAAGGTCAAGTGAGAAAAATGGCCAGACTTTTCAGATTATGGAAGAGAAATATTGGAGACCTTTTGGGGAGTGAAGCTGTAAATAGGCCACAATGGCCTATGTAACCATATGAGTTATATAATTTATGCTAGATTCAAGGTAAAGGTATCAGAAATGTGAAATTTTGTTGTAACAAAATCAGGATTAATGGGAAGGAAGTAATTAAGAGTGGGTTGTTTATTTGGGAGGAAGCAGGCTTGGAGAAAGTATGGTACAAGAGCAGTGAAAAGGAGGATCCAAAAAAATGGAAAAGGGTTAAAAAAATCAAATCACATTATTGGTGTTCTCTAGGGTTACCTATGGGACAGCCCCACTGGTATCCTGCAGGTAAGGCAGGATAACAAACCATATCTGTTGTTCTGACCATGACACACACGTCAAAAATATTTCCATAGTCAAGAGGAATGGAGCAGAAATTTTACCTGTCTGTCAGGAAAACACCTGGATGATCAGATGGAACACTACTGTGTTGTTGTTCATGCTAGACCTAATGGCATTGACATCTTCCCAAGCACTTCCAAGCAGTGCATTATACCCTTTACATTTTTGTGCTAGTTCCTCAGGGAAACCTGGGTGATTTTTTCAGTCCAAATCAACTTCTGCTTGGAAACCCTCTAGGAATTGAGCAAAGGAAACGAAAAACAAACGTGAAGCTGAAGAATCACTGATATGTTTTCATTTTATTGTCCTGGAGTACCATTAAGCTCTGACATTTCCCCAGCTGTTTACTGGAGAGATACAGAAAATGTAACTTTCTCAATTTTCTTAATACAATATTTCTACAGCCAAACTTTCCAATGATCATTTTCAACAAACATTCACACAGAATAAATGCCCACAAGTTTGATGTGCCATTCTATTTAAAAATTCCTACCAATGGAAAGTACTCTCATGTCCTTTTTATCTTTCTCTTTCTTGGTAGATTTATTTTTAGCTTTTGGTGAATGTAACAGGATTACCCTGTAACTTGACAGATATTCATAAAACACCTTCCCACACTTCAACTTCATTTTTCCCACGCAATATAAAGACTTTGTTTATGTGGACAGCTTTTCTTTGGGGAGTTTGCTTTTTAGTGCAGTTGGCTATGAACAGTAATATGTGTAAGTTTAAAAAATCCATGACCTGATTTGTGTAACATCAAGATTCCTCCCATGCTTAAATATAAGTATCTAGGCACAAAATTTAGAAAGTAGGAAACCAAAGGTAGGAATTGCAGCGACATCGTTTATTTGACATTGTCTTTTATTTTCTTCTACATATGATTTGCAATACAATCTCTGCTTACAAGTTCACATAGCATTTTTTTTCCTTAAGACCCTGTCTTACTCGGTACACGAAGTAGAACTGCTGTATTGATTCTTTGTCTTTTTCTTAAAAAGAATTAAGGAAGTGTCTGTCAGTAGAACCTTTGCCTGTTTTGTTGCAGAAGCTAAAGGTTTGGTTACAAATGAGAGAGGGATTGCAGGAGCATAAAAGAGGGCTAAAGTCAATGAGTATTGGGTGGAAAAGTTCTGTAACATTCTTACACCAAGTTTATCCTTTTTTTTGCCTGTTAATCTAAAATATTATTAACACCTGGCACCGATGTAGCCCATGTTGGCAGTCTAACTTATATGATACTAGAGGTCATATTCTTTCTTGCCCTTCTACGCAGAGTAAAGATTATGGCATTTTCTCATCTACTTGTGCAAATGCATCACTTTTGAAGTATTCAGGTCTCTAAGTTCTCCTATTTGTTCTCCATTCTAGCTTCAAATGAGCTAACACCAGCCAAAATTGAGTTTTCCCCATAATATTGTCATGTCAGCATTTCCTTAGTTGGGGAAATATATTTAGGGTGGTCCTTTTCTGGCTTTATTTTTTTAAGTCTCCCTTGTCTACCTCTGCAGAAACAATTTTTATGGACTATTTAAATCTGCAATGGAATCACTCCTGCAACAGGAATGGGAACCTCTGGGCCAGTCAATTTTTCTACCCAGGATTTCAATCAACAATTAATAATAACAAAAAAAAAGAGTCTAGTCTCAGCAAGAAATTCTCTTGAACTGGCAAAAATTCTCCACATACACTTGTTTAACAATCTGTCAAATACTCAGTTCTTAAGATGGTTGTATGTTCAATGACCTAGTTTCAAGTCAGTCATCTAAGGAAGAGTTTCAGCATTCCTCTGAGTGGTAAATCGCATTAGGTCCTTCTATTGAACCAAATCTTTAATTGTAAGACACCATGATGCTCTGGTTCCTTGTTATTTTCAGGATCCAGCGTAAGCCTTATTCAAGTTAATATTTTCTCTAATTACTTCAGCAACACATGAGAGAACACATTCATAAATGTGTGGAGGGAGAGCGGCAAAATTCTACTTTTCGGTTGAGGTACTAAATAAAATTTGTTGAAAACCAGTCCTCATCCTGACCACTGATGAATCCTTTTAATACAGACCTTTTCTCCAGTCTGGCAGACTTCAGAAGGTTGAGCATACTCTGCACAGGTCCACTCATTCCTAAAAAAATATCTTTGGCTGTCACCTCATTTCTAGGCTATGTGTGGCTTCTCTGCCTCTCTCAGAGCCTTCCAGATGGCAGATTCCACTGACTTCTTGCTGTCTGCACCATTCCCCTGCTTTCTCTACCCTGGAGCTTCTTTCACTTGCATTGCTCCAGTGACACTCAGGAGGCATCTAGAATCCATGCTTTCCCCAGAGATCTGTGCAAACCAAGGTGTAATATCCAAGACGAAGGAAATAAAGGGCCTGCAAGCAAACTGAAGTCCTAGCAGCTTTTCTTACTGTAACCACCTTAACTTAAAGATAAAAATTGTTTGAGGTAAAGGGCCTTTCAACCCTCCTGCTTCTTTTCTAGGGCAGTTGTTGCCTTGATCATTAGAGCCCAAAGCATGCTCACGGGGTCCCAGAACAAGAATGGAGTCTGCAGTTAGGAGGCAAAGCCCCAGAGGTCAGTCACACAGCACCAGCAGAGAGGCACTGGGATGGCAGAGACTTCACTCTGCTCTTCCCCTCAAAGGTCTTAGTTGAAGCTGTGTCCAGTTTTGACTTGCTGTATGTCCACCTTGGGGTAATGTAAATTTTAATTTTTCTTGTGAGCTTTCTCTGAGGTTTGAAGGAATGAGGATTTCTTTAAAAAATATAAGCTATCAGGGGAGAGAGACAAATTGCCATTTGTGACCACCAGAAAGGTGCGAGTGGAAAAAAGAACTTGATCTGCACAAAGACTTATTATCAGGGTGATGGGGAAAGCTCTTCTACTGTAGAATGGTGGAGGACTGAAACAGAAAACCTCGGGAAAAACGGGGTAGGTGTTCTTCAGTGTTTGAGACAGACCAATGTCTGTCAAGAATGGTCTCCTTCCTCAGGGCATGAGGTTAAGACTAGATCTCTTGGAAAAGGCCATTTCCCTATCTTTATTTCTGTGACTTCTATTAATGAGGCTGCGTGAAGTGAACCGTGAGCCCTGAAAAAATTTTTAAAATTAAATAAATGGAACTGCAACTGCATATCCATGCACCTCAACACACACACTGAAAAAACAGCTGTTTTCATTTGGCAACTGCAGCAAATACAGGGTAAAAATGAGATGTGGAATAAACTCTCCTTGATTTAGAAGAGCTTTAAGTCTCCTTCACCCACAGGACATGCTTATACCAACTACCATCTCCAAGAAGAGTTGAAAATGGTTCTAACAGCATTTGTTTAAGCCAGAGGTGGGGTACTGCCTACATCATAAGCAATTACTGTTACAACGTGTTGCAGTAGCACAGACAACCACCAGTGGAAGATAACAAATAAAATCCCAGTAGGAATGTTTCCTAATAGCAACCAGTAACAACTTTTTGTTTGTTTCACTTCAAATTCATTTATGCATTCATAGGTTCATTTGTGTTTCTGTAGCTGTTGCTTAACCTTGAACAATCTTGGTAACATGCTTTTTTATTTAATGAGTGTGTATGGAAGACTGAAGGCTAATGAGGCATTAATATGATTTATCCACTTTAAAAGTGCTTAGCATGAACTATTCTTCTTGTGGTGTATCAGCCTTATCTGGTTTGGTGGCGCTAAAAAGGTCAACAGCTGTTTCATACCTGAGTCACATGAAACATAATTACAAAATCAGTGTAGTTAGCCCATTAGTTCTGTAAAACTAATACATAAAGATGTTACTCTGAAAGATATAAATAGCCCTGAAAATGGTTGCACCATTACTTCAGAAACTGTTAATAGCTGTTTTAAATACAGCTTCTTATAAGGAAGTATTGATACTGTAAGCACTTTCAATTAACACAGCAGTACAGAAGGATTCGTGTCAAAATCCATTTTTCTAGGCCAGCAAGTATCTTAGAATGTGTATGTAGAGCACGTTACTGTTTAGAGGTGCTTTGTTCATAGTGGCTCATGGCCATGACTTCCACATACAGGGGCAGCTCCTCAGATGATGCAAACTGTTGTAATATGGGTGGTTTTGCCAGCATTACGGCAGTGTCCAACAGCCCTGTCCCCATGGGGTTTTTGCCTCGTAATTCCTGGTAATTGCCAGCACACATACAGTCTGCAGAACTAAGGCATTTTGGGTCAAGGGTGCACTAGGTCTCCAAGATATAACATAACATGACATGATATAACATAACATAGCATCACATAACATAACATAACATAACATAACATAACACAACATAACACCACATGACACAACATAACATCACAACCTAACATAGCATACAGGCAATACATGGTACGTGACTCTCCGTATTCTTCCACTATCAAGAGATATTTTCAAAGAAGCCAGGTAACAAAAACAGCGACTGGTTGCATCAACCATAGGCACACATCTGGGGTTCTGTGCTCTGAATGCTGACATCCTAAACCCTCTTCCAGCTCACTGAGAAGCTCCCACAGTAGCAGGGACACCTACTTTCCTTACAGTCAACATTGCATGGCTTATGTCCCCCTACTTGTATTATCTGGACTAGAATACAAGTTGTCACTCTTTTCCCTAACCTCTAGCAAGCAGGCCTACTGCTCATTGTTTTATGGTAATGAGATCCCAAGCTTTCTACCCTGCACTTAGTGAAGTAGATATTGTCATAAAATTCTCACTCTCTGTGTGCAGTTATTAACATCTGTGCATGTTTTTCTTTTTGAAGGACTGACACAGAGCACTGTAATCTGGAAACTGCAAATGAGCTGTCAGTTATGTTAATAAACCTATCAAAATCCTTACTGTCACATGTCATAATTCTAAGAGTCATGGCAAATTCCTAAGTAGAATTGAGCATAATGGTAACAGAATTGAGCATAATGGTAATAGAAATGAGCATAATGAGTAGAACAAGAATATGGGGCATTAAGCATATTATCAAATTAAAATGTGAAAATCATGTACCAATCTACACCTGCAGTATGAGTTTTTCTTATATCTTGTGGTGGCAAACTATCTTTTTTCCCATGCTTGCCAAATGTTCGTTTCAGAAATATTTCACACTAGACTTGAACCTATAATTTGCCTTTTGCAGTATCGAATAACACCAAATTGACCTATTATTTCAATAACATTGTGTTAGATACTCCCACAATTTTACAACACATTAGGAAAGTTTTGTTAAAAGACCTTGCCTTATTTTCTTTTTAAGAGAAAAAAAAATTCTTTCGTTTAGATTGAACTTCTCATTTTTTTAACAATTCATTTAATTGACTGTAATTCCCATCACACCCTGAGAAAAGGGTCCTGGGAGGTACCCAGCTGTCAGCCTCACCTCTGTGCCTAGGAAGGTCATGGAACATATCCTCCTACAAGTTTTGCTAAGGCACAGGGAGGTGATTTGATATAGCCATCATGGCTGCAACCAACTTCAACCTGACTGACCAGACTGGTGGCCTTCTATGATAGAGTGACTATATCAGTGGACAAGGGAAGAGTGACAGCTGTCATTTATCTGAATTTCTGTGAAGCCTTTGACACAGTCTCTCACATCATCTTTTTCTCCAAGTTGGAGAGTGATGGATTTGATGGATGGACTGTTCAGTGCACAAGGATTTTGTTGGATGGTTCGATCCAGACGGTAGTAGTCAACAGCTCAGTGTCCAGAGGGTCATCAGTGACAAGTGGTGTCCTTCAGGGGTCCATATGGGGACCAGCCCTGCTTAATCTTCATCAATTACATAGTTATTGAAATGGAGTACACCCTCAGCAAGTTTGCCAGCAAGACCAAGTGGCACCAAACTGACACACCTGATGGAAGGGATGCCATCCAGAGGGACCTGGACAAATTTGAGAGGTGGGCCCATGCAAACCTCATGACAAAGGCCAAGTGCAAGGTCCTGTGCCTGGGTCAGGGCAATCCCAGGCACAAATACAGGCTGGGTGGAGAATGGATTGAGGGCCGCCCTGAGGAGAGTGACTTGGTTGATGAGAAGTTCAACATGAGCTGACAGCGTGCATTTGCAGCCCAGAAATCCAGTCTTGTCCTGGGCTGCATCCAAAGCAGTGTAGCCAGCAGGGTGAGGGAGGGGATTCTGCCCCTCTGATCTGCTCTGGTGGGACCCCACCTGGATTGCTGTGTCCAGCTCTGGAGCCCCCAACATAAGAAGGTCATAGACTTGCTGGAGACTGTCCAGAGGAGGGCCATGATGGTGACCAGAGGGCTGGAGATCCTTTTCTATGAGGAAAGACAGAAGGAATTGTTCATCCTGGTGAAGTCTCCAGGGAAACCTCCTTGTGGCCCTTCAGTGCTTAAAAGGGGCTTATAAGAAAAATGAGGATATATGTTTTAGTAGGACCTGTTGTGATAGGGCAAGGTTTTAAACGAAAAGATTATAGATTTAGACTAGACATAATAAAGAAATTTTTATCACAAATGTGGTATAACACTGGAACAGGTTGCCCAGAGAAGTGGCAGATGCCCCATCCCAGGAACATTAAAGGCTGGATGGAGGTCTGAGTAAACTGATCTAGTTGAAGATGTCCTTGCTCATTGCAGGGGGCTGGACTGGGTGACATTTAATGGTCCCTTCCAACCCCAGCTATTCTATGGTTCTAAGAGTAGATCTTGATGCCACAACATTGATTCAGGCTGATTTTGTAGGATTTATTCCTCTGCTCTAAGATTTGGTGCCAAGAACCTTTTAAAAATGCCTCCAGAGCAAGTATTTCAAATTGAAACATTTGTCTTTTTCCCTGTAATTATGTATTATTGACCACCCTCTGTTTGTTCTAGTACTTTGATTTATGGCACAGTGGAATGAAAATTTTCATGTGACTCTATATTGCCGGAAAAGATCAATCAAAAGATTTCTTTCCTTACCATTTTCTTTACCAGCAGTCAGTTGGCTCATGATTATTCTCTGAAGCTCAAACATATGTTATACAGATATATTGGAGTTAGAGATTAGGGAGGAAGTAGACTGATGCACAAGAGTTTTGCTTGGTTCACACAGAATAAATACTTGGAAGATTTTAAGCAGCATACTGTAGAATGTTTCATAGAAGTGTTTACAGAAGAAGAATTGTGGCTCTTTTGTCTCAAAATATTTATTACTTGTTTCTTTTCAAGATAAAAAATATCCATGTAGAGGTCTCCTGGGTTGCTTCTTTTGATTAAAAACCTCTCTTCATAAAATAAATAGAATTATCTTGAAATAACCTTCAATTTCCAAACTACCATTGCTCCTAGTGACTTTATACCCATTGTTCAATATTTTTAATTTTCAGCCATTGGTGAGTCTTTCTATTCACTACAAAAGTGTTTACCCATTATCCACTGTGCTGTGCTAAATAAGCTAATTGGTCTTTACATTATTGAACTTCACAGGGATTATTTAAATCTAACTGTCAAAATTATTCATTTTATTATGTTCCCTATTCCAACCCTCCTGTGTATCTACCTCCAGACTTTGCATCATGAATTTGATGTACCATGGACTTTGGTTTGTAGATGAATGGTACCAAGAATTTAGATCTCAAGGTCATTTTTAGCAGTGCCATATAAGCACTGGCAGTTATTGGATTACATAAAGCCAGTGAAGTTTATCAGGGCCTTAAAACCACTTCTAGTAATTAACATATACAATGTATACTCTGTGGAAAAACTTCATGACAGTGAAAAGGATAGTATAAATCAGACCAGTGCAATCACTGTTTCAAATTAGTACAATTCCCCAAACAGTGCATAACATCTCTGATAAAAGCTTAAATAATTTCAGAAGTTTCTATAACCAGTGAATACTGTCTAGCACACTACTATAAAGATTAATAAAAGACTACCCTAGAGTATCCTCATGGTGTTTCAAGTTTCAATGTACCATGATTTATTACAATAATTAGTTGAAACTACTCAAAAATTGGTTTATCTTAGCCAGATATAAGCTGTTGTTAGTGATCCCTTGAGTAGAATGGAATAAAATATTACTAAATATTGTACCAGGTGGATGGTTTCTAGAAGACATGCAGGATACATATAAATATTTTCATATAGAATATTATAGAATTAGATACAATTTAGTCAATAAAACATAGAACTAAACATATGAAAAGGCTAAATACTGAGATTCCTTCAAAAGAACACAGCGGTAACTTTTCCTCTTTAAATTTTAGCCTCTCAAGCAATAATGTAGCTCTTGTCACCTATCTAGAGAAAAAATTATAAAGAATGTCAATATTTATTTATATTTTCAAAGTAGTCATACAAGTCTAATACTAATGTCTGTATACAGAACAAAAGCATTGCACAAAAAATTCTCAGAAAGTGCACACTTCAGGAAGTTCCCCGTAACTCAATACGAAATATTTAACTATGCTCAGCTATTGTTATTTTACCCTGGGTCTTCATTATGCTACATAATCAGAGGAAGCCCCAGGAAGCAAAGGTATTTTCTACAGGTTCACCACGCATAAAATCAGAATAACATGAGAACCTAAGAAGGATTTTGTAATTACCGTTGCTAATTTTCTGGAAAGCTAATAAATATAAAGAAGTTTCATTCTTTAAAAAGAAATCCCAGTAGAACACACAAAATTAGAAGTATCACAATGAAGCAATTTATTTTATTAAACTATTTTGCTATAAGGTTTTATTCCGTGAGCTGGAGGCGTAGATTGCTTTTGCAGCAGCCATCGAAAGCAATGCAATTATATATTTGCAACAGTATTTACCAGCAAACTCCCGTTGCTCAGCAGAGTTCTGTTTAGAGAAACAACTTCTTCCTTTCAAAGGGTATCATAGAGCTGTGGAATTTGACTGCTGCCTGTTCTCTGTTTTAGCAATATCTAACTGTTTAAACTGAGATGCAAGAGTGGCTGAGTTGACAAAACCCTTGTGCTCCAGAGCAATTCAGATATTCTTATTTTAATTTTAGAGCAACTCTAGAGGTAGAATATGCTTACTCTCTAAAGCACAGAGGGTAGAAAGGCTTTTAAACATTGTTCTCAGCTGTCTGCAAATACAGAACTTTTCTGTGAGAAACAGTTTTTCTGATATTTATATTTGTAGTTTGTGAGAGGTATAGGGACTCCACAGTCAGCTTGCCTCTTTCCTGTCTTTAATGTTGGGTGGTATTTTGAGCTACCATACCATCACATTTGTATTTCATTCTCATGAAATACCTTGACTTAACTTTCTCATTCTGTAATGCCAATCTTCCACAAAAGTTTTGGGCCTGATTTAATATTGCCCCCATAACAAAAAACTGCATCTTTTCCCTTACTTAATCATTCCCCAGAGGCTGCTTCTTCAGCCTCTTGACTTTTTCATCATTTTTCTCTATATTCATTTTCAGATTTTGCTGAGATACAGCCCAGAACTGTGGCAGATACCATTCATAATATCCATGAACAGTAAGAGGCTGATGGCCTCTTGCTGTGTACAACTCACAACAGGTTTGGCTCTTACCTAGATATTTTACACAGCAAAATCATTGATCACTTGCTATTTGGTATCACCTGTCCTTGGCTACGTATTGCTGATCTCCTTTTCTGCTTCCCTGTCAAAGACCTCAGCCCAGCCAGAGGTCTGAGGAAATTTTTCCAGTGGACTTTGATCCAATCCAGCTTTAGCTATTAAATGAGGTTTATAACAACATAGATGTTATGAAAAAGGGCAAACCCTGCTTTTTGTTTATTTTAGTGTTGAATCCTACCACAAGGCTTCCTTGCAGATATCAGTTTCGTGTATACAACTATAGGAATTTTCACTACTGGGTAATAAAAAGAAAAGCCAATTTCTTATGGATCAAAAGGCTTGTTTTTCAGTCAGCTCTGCTAACAAAAGCAACTGAAATGGCAATGATTTTTGCTAGCAAGGCATATTGTTTGAGAGATTTATCAGAATGGCTCACTCCTCATAGAAATGTAGAATGCACAGAAACATGGTAATTCAACCACAAATGAATTGGGTGTCTTCGCATCAGTGGTTCTCATGCTCATTTTGTTCACCATGAACAGCTGAGTAGCAACGAGTTTTGTATTTAAGGCTGAAAGATACAGAAAAAAAAACCAATGAATTCTGAAGTCTAAACCCAGCCTTCTGAATTTCCTTTCTTTACTCCCTTTTGTTCTTCCTTCTAGTTTGTTTTAGATAAATATCATTAGTCTTCATTTGGCACCAAAGTGCAAAACATTAGCAAACATAAAATAATTGCCAAAATTGTTGACTGATTATTTAATTTTGCTGCACAATTTGCAGTAATCTATGCCCTGTTTTAAGGTAAAGGTGTGCACATAGTCATATCTCCTCTAATGGGTTCTGTTTTAATGAGAAAGGGTCAACACTAAAAGCTTTATATGTGGAATCACAGGCAAACATAGCTGGACCTCACTCCAAACCTCAGTGTGTTTTACATAATTTAGAAATTAAGGACTCACACTTCCTCTGTTCAAGAAACATTCATAATCTGTCTTCCTGCAGGATCTGGAAATTGTGTAGCAGAAGGGGCAAATGGCAGCACTTAATGTTCTTATTTCCCAGTGGGATGGGGGGTAGAATGGGAAGAATGAAGGTGACAGAACTCATGTATTGATATTAAAGGCAGTTTAAAAGGTAAAGCAAAATACAAGCAAAGCAAAACAAGGAATTCATTCACCACTTTCCATGTGCAGGCAGAAGTTCAGTGATCCCCAGTAAAGCAGGGTTCCATCACACGTGATTTAGGAAGACAAACTCCATCACTCCAAATGTCTCCCCCTTGCTTCTTTTTCCCTCAGCTTTACATGCTGACAATGATGCCATATTGTACAGAATGTCCCTTTGGTCAGCCAGGGTCAGCTGTCCCACTGTGGCCCTTCCCAACTTCTTGTGTACCCCTATTCTCCTCACTGGTGGGGTGGGGTGAAGAGCAGAAAACACCTTGGCTCTGAGTAGGGGCTGCTCAGCAATTGCTAAAACTCCCCTATATTAACAATGCTGTTTTCAGCACAAATCCAAAACATGGCCTCATACCAGCTACTGGGAAGAAAATTAACTCTATCTCAGCTAAACCCGGGATGTTATTAAGAAAAAAAAATAGAACTCCTAGGGGCTTTAAGGTAATCATGAACTTACCTGGTTTTCTAAGATGTCTGTGATGGCTTTTGCCCTTTTTCTGTCAACAGCAGGATAATAAGCAACGTGTTGGAATGCATTTGCAAAAAAAAACCCAAAATATTTTAAGCAGCACTTGGACACACAGTGATCTGATTTACATCTACGTCAGTACAGCTGGAAGACATGGTAAGTGAAAGCTTCTATTATGGCTTCTATCAAAAAAGATATCAGGCTCAAAATTATGGTGTGGTTATCACTAAATATATATAGAATCTTGCATATGTATATATAATATGTGTACATATTTTGTGTGCTGCTCTGTGATGCTCTTAAGAGAATTCTTCCCTAATCCTTGGAAAGATTCTCTGCTCAAAGCAGAATTCAAGCTCTGAGTATTCCTAGTGTTTTATATGGCAACAAAACTGTCTGTTTAAATGAAACATGAGGAAACCTTCACAGCAGGAGATTGCTGTGAAACACTGATATATTCATCTGACATTTTCAGATATGTTGCCTGGGGTTACATCCAAATACTTCCCACACAGTTTTATTGAGTAGTTTGTTCTTGTGTGACAAAACAGAGATAACATTCAAAATGCACAAAATTATATTTCTATTATTTTCTGCTTTTAAGTGTGAATGTAAGAAAAAGGCTCATGATGCTGAAAATCAATAGCAAATTCAAGAAAGTCTTTAATATCATCTCTTTACCCATAAAACTGTCAAAAATTCAGACGAATAAGGAAGGAGGAAGAGTTCGACTTCTCTTAAAACAATGGGTGGAATAAGCATGTGTTATTTCCTCCTGTGTTATCTACAGCATTTAGCCTTTTATTTTGTATGTAAAGAAGTAAAACAAACCTTTTAGTTTATAAGCATTCAAAGTCCACTGATACCATTTTTGATACTGTTTGCTGGTATATCCTGGAGACTTGGAGCCACAATTCTGATACCTCTTTTCAAACGTATTTGATGTGAGCCTTCTGGTTTTAGTCATCTGCAGTTTGCTCCATCTGTAGTCAGTATTTTGAATCAATGTCAATGTCAAGTAAATTTCCATCTTCATATATTTATACAAGATTTGGCATAAATTAATACATAGGTAGGAGGTCACAGAGGCTTATTTGGCTCAAGATACACAGTGTCTCATGAAAACATGTAACCTCAGCTCTTCTAAGTTTGCCTTGCCTTTGCCAGCTGCTTCTCTTTTTTTCTTTCAGCAGTTTCATAGGAAAATCTAAGTCTTTTTAAATATGCCAAGGAACAAAACAAGAATCTGGATTTTTAGTTATCCTCCACCCATTCTGATAAGCAAATCCCTGCAAATGTTTTCTTTAGAGGTGGAAATGTACCCGAACAATCCAAAGTCTGTTTCTCAGTCTCTAACATTATTAAAATAAAATTTAATATTGACTGATGAGGGTTGAAATAGTTCCATTTTGTAAAAATTATGACAATGTTGGTTAATGCTGTAAGAAGCCAAAAATAATTAACACTATTGAGAAATTGTTTGAGGAAGTGATGTTTGCCTCAACTGGCTGAAAAAAAAAATAACAAAAATAACCCAGATAGTTTATAAACTGGGTTTAGATGAACACAGAAAGAATCCAAAATTCCACTTGGAAATGTTAAAGATATCCCAGAGATTTTAATGTGTGTTGTTTAAAACTCTTCTATCAGCAGTTGTGCATTCATAAATAAATATCCAAACGCATCACTGGCAGACTGAAGGATAGCCAGCAGCTCCTAATAGGTAGAAAAGGAACCAGGACTGTCTATATACCTCTGAAAACTGAGGAAGTTGACATTGTTTGATAAAACAGAATTGCTGGAGACAAAGAATTAAATATGTGGTTTGAATTCCTGAGTATCTCATGTGTTAGAATCTCAAATAAGAGCAAATTGTGCATCTTTGCTCTGTATTTATACTGGTATTTATTTTATGTGACACTTCCTCTTGCCGCCGGTGAGACATAAAGAAGCATTGCTCTGCTTGCCTCTGAAACACACAACTGTGAGGACAAGAGGTGTGCTGTAGGTGGCACAAAATGGCATTGTAATCACTGATCTCTTCACTGGGGGTGGTCAGGCATTGGAATAAGCTGCCCAGGGAAGTGGTGGAATCACCTTCCTTGAAAGTGCTCAAAAGCACTCAAAAGCATCCACATGTGGATGTGGCAGCTGGGAGCATGGTTAAGTGGTGAACACAGTGGTGATGGGTTAACAATTGGACTCAGTCCTCCTGAAGGTCTTTTCCAACCTTAGTGAACTGCCAATTCTATCTCCTGCATGCTCAAGACTAATCTATTCACCAACAGGGAATAACAAGGAATTTTCTGCACAGGTCAACGTATATGACACCTCCTTTTGGAAATGTTAAGGGAATCTGTTTCTTAGGAGTAAGTGGGAGTTGGTATTGCAGGGTCCAGCTGTGCCTAAGATTGCTCCTAACTCTTTCCAACAAAAATTACTACCTGCCCATGGACCTATGGATCCATTCATAGTCACCGTGGAATAGCTGTCCTGTGGAACTTTCTGGATTGCACTCCTCAAGGTGACAGACCAGGTGTCTGTGGGAGGAGCGAACTCTGAGGTCTCTGCTGATATCACTTTCTTCTCACCCAGCTATGAAATGAAACTGTGACTCAGCTGCTGCTGAACTCAGCTGACTAATTTCTACGAGCAGTTTGAGGGAGAAGGGTTGAGCTTGGTGCAGATACAAAGCAATTCTAAGGGCATTGTAATTCTTGTGCTTTGCTCCATGGTCCTTATTTCCTGCATATATTTGTATTCAATTCAGGGAATAGCGTTGCCACTCTCAGCTGGAAAGGGGAAGGGAGGGCATGTGTAAAGTGCCTGTGACAAATCCGGGTCTGTTCATCCACAGGAGTCTCGGAGAGGTGTGGTGTGACCAATTCTGTTCAGTGAGATCCTCAGTTGAATCAGACTGTGTAGTGAATGCTGTTTGAAAGTGAGACACACAGATGGCCCTCTCCCAGATACACAATACTACTGTTGCACAGAGTTAGTGTTTTAATTCATACATGGAAAAGCAGAGGGAAAGGTTCAGATCTTACACAGAACATCCCCAAGACTGCAAATGCTCAGAACAGATCCTTTTCCTTGCATAAAAGGAAGGATGAAGGAGCAGCTGTTTCTTCACTCTATTTGATATATATGTTCTCCTCTTTTACATCTGATATGATCCACTCATTCTTCCCTTCTCGCACTACTCAATCATCTAATGTTGGAGGATTTGCCCCTATTATCACTGTTCCAGCCTGCTGTATCACTTAGTTCCTTCTCAAAAATGTGTAACCTAAACAATTGCAAATAGCTCACACTTGTTATGGCTGTGTGTGTGGAATCTCTTGACAAAACAACCTGCACTGCTTTAATCACCCACAGTGAGCCTTCAGGAAACTTGATTTGTACTGTAGCTTTTGCCTGCCTTCACTCGGTCAGTGTTTGTTGCCTGGTTAAAGTAAAACCATAGTCTGCATGCGACTTTGAGAGCACACAGAGGATTTTCCCTTCGAAGGAAAATTATGTTTGGAATAACTGCAACCATGCTGATATTGTGCTGTAGCTTGGCTTTGGCTCTGCAGGATGGTGATGAATAGTACACTCTATACAGAGTAAATTAACCAACAGACAAATTTCTGGTTATTTTCTCTTGGTAAAAAGCCTGGCACTTTTATGTTAATGACAAAGATAGTGTACCTGCAAGGATCAACACCATAATCATGATGTGCTGAAGGAGTAGCCTGTTTCTGCTCTGGGTACCAATATTTAATACTGTCTTTTCCTTACCTGCAGTGCTGTTGGTTTACTGTTTTTTATGTGACCAGTTTTCTTTAAACTGTAAAATCTTAACTGGAAAAGCCATGTATCTACCTCTGTAGGTCTCTATACATTTATCTATCTATGTATATATATATATATATATATATATACACACACACATATATATACAAAATTCAGCTGTAGAAAGCTGAAAGCCATCAAGTAATTGAACTAAAACATTAAAATAAAATATTTTGGGAACAGCATGAAGGGAATGCCTCAGTAACTCAAACAAAAGCTTATAAGAATCACATTAGGAAATAAAAAGGCACTTACTATGAAATGTATCAAATTATTCAAAAACACCAAATATCTATCCCATATGTTCTTGCTGTGACTGAGTGCCTTTTTTTATTAGATTAACTTCCTTATCTAAATGTTCAATTCTCTTCATATAGACTTGGATTTAAAGCTTTCTTGGAGTTAGAGAGAGACCTTGAGCTCACTATTAGCAAAAATTGTAGTTCAGTCCACCTCCTAACTCCAGCTGACTTGTCTTCCTGTGACAGATATCATCATGGTTTATTAAATAAAGTTTTTTAAAATGTGTGTGTGTATTCACAAGTGTATGTGTATGCTTTGTTTACATTACACTAGAAATAAACTGGAAATCTGAACACTTAAGGACAAAAACTGGTTGAATATCATAAATTACTGTCTTTGTGATTTTACAACTTCAGATCATCAGATTTTCAACTCATATTTCTTTTCTGTTCTTTACCATAGGAATAATGGTCTTGACCTCCTTCTAGGAAGCATTTGAAATTCAATGGCTATAACATGTAAGGGTAAGGAATTATTAGTTACAACTACTGTTAATACACCCCTAGCACTACCATGCTACCAGAGATATTAAGTGAGCAGCTGTTTCAAGTGATAAACACACTGGTCTGTGTTTGATAAAGGAATTTAACAAAGAGAATGTCTCTTTCTCTTTGTAAACTTCGTTTTCTTTTCCAAACATCGGTAATATACCAGCAACATTTTATTGGTGGGCATTATAAAATAATGTCAAGTCCTTTATTTCCTCATGTACAGAATTAAATTTTCCCCTGACATTCATTATTTTCTATTTATTCCATTTTTATTTCCTCCCCTTCCCTTCACCTCTTTCTAATGTCTTTAGGCAGGTCTGGCATTTAAAGAAGGTCAATTCTCAGGCTGATTTAAACTATTTGAAATTAAATGGTAGGATTTGAATATTTTCTACAAATTCATGAGATGTCTAAAACACAATCAGACTTTGGACATTTGTATAACAATAATAAATAAAAATAATTTTTTTAGCTGGGAGATTTTTCTTTTTTTGCAATGATTAACTGATTTGTTGCCATTTGCTGAGAACTTCATCAGGGAAACACTTAAATAATTTGGCTCATCTTTTCTTTTTTTCCCACAGTTTCCTTAGCACAGTTTGTAGGGTGTTTAAATATTTGCATTTTTAGCAAATAACGGCTTTTATTTTGCTTCTCTTGTGAATAAATAAGATATCTTTCCACAAAATCACAGAAAGGGTGGATAAGATTGGAAGGCACCTTTTCCTTCCTGTTTTCCTCAGTAATGCATCAGGGATGCCTAAGACTTGTCATGATCTAGGTGCTGGTCTAATGAGAAGATACCCATTTGATTGTTTGTTCACAGATGCTGTAAATTGTGAGTGTCCAGAGTGTGCTTTTATTTAAATAACAGCATATAACTTATGAACACCTCCTTTAAAAGAGACTACATTTTAAGTTTTCCCTTCTAATGATTCTGACCAATCAAGTTTTAGATGCATTCATTTTATATTTTTTAACTTAAAATGCTTCCTAGGCTATTTACCTTATAATTAAAAGTTGCTGATGGCATCATCTCTTTAACAAAATCACAGTACAAAGTCTTTGAAGAGCAGTTAACAGAAAGAATAAAGGATAATAACTTTTTCTCACAGTATATTAGGAGCAGAAAACTTAGTTGCAAGTAACTTGGACTAATTGGAGAACAACGTGGAAAAAAGAGGCTCGGAAAAGATCAGGATCTTGCACAGGCACTAAATCAGTTCTCTGTGTTTACCATGACAGAATCTAGGAAAATTCCGATGTTTGATCCCTTTTTTTCTGTCTGAATAATCAAATGACTTGCTGAAAAAGGAAAAGAGTATAGAAGAGGGTAAGAAACAAATTTACAAAATGCACAACAAAAAAACTACCAGAGCCAGATGGCATTTATCCAAGAGTTATAAAAAATGAATGGAGCCAACTGTAGAACTATAAAGGTCGGCATAGTGTCTCTTGCTTGAAATTGTCTTGGTCTAACATCAGCTTTTAAAGAGGCTTCCAGCACTTCTCTGGGAACAATAGATCTGTAGACCTTATGTGTCTAAGGACCCAATAGCAGGAAATTTAATAAAGCAAAGAAATGGTGAGTGCTGCCAAACATTATCTAGTTAACAAAAGTCAACACAGCTTTTTTAAAAAAGCAAGGCAGGACTAGAAGAAATCCCTGCAGTTCTTTGAATCGTTAAACAAACAGGAGTATAAACAAGTCAAAATGGATTTCTGAAAGACTTCTGACAAAGCACCTCACCTACAGGCTTTTAAGGAAATTAAGCAGTCATGGAATAAAATGGAAGATCTTTGTTTGAATGAATAACTTCTTAAAATAAGGAAAACAAATTGAAAGAATAAACAGATCTTTCTTACTGTGAAGAAAAGCAATCAGAGAAGTTCTGCAGGATTTTGTTACTGTCTGGGTACTGATGTTCTGCTTGTCTCTCATATGACATCATATCAGTATGGCCATTTGTTGTTGCTGTATAATTCCTCTTCTTTTAAATCACTTCCTATGTACTAACTTTGGCTGATTCTTTCTTCTCTACAGAGTCCTTTGTTGATTGAAAATCAATCTTTATTTCTTTTGGTCATGGAGGAATCTTTAACTTGATTCTTATTCTGAACTTCCTGGGTTTTTTTGTTTGTTTGCTAGTTTGTTTTTTTTTTTTTTTCCATTATTCCTCCATTTTGTCCATTCAGGTTTTAAAAAGTTCAGGGTAATTCCCTGTAGAAACACACTGGGTGTTTCCAGTGCTTCGTCACAGCCTTCACAATGACGTGCAAGACGACGGAGCTGATTAGCTGGTGTTGTCAAAGCAGTGGTGCACCACCTCCATCATCAGTGACTAGCTGTCAACATTGTTGCTTCGTCCTTCCCTGAACTGAAGAATGGCAGCTCAAGATTCTGTTCTCCACGAGTCACTGCACATGACTTCCACAGAAGTTCCACACAACTGTGAAAAACTTTCAGCTTCTTTGTTAGTTTGGGATCTCAGCTAGAAAATATTGCATTAATACAATAAATAAAAATAAATATATAAAATTATCTGGATGGCAAGATATATGAGAAGCAGCTGAGTTCACTTGATTTATTCAGCCTGAAGGAGACTGAGGGGCATTGCAGTCTACAGCCTCCTCGTGGGGGGAAAAGGAGGGGCAAGCACTGATCTCTTCTCTGCGGTGGCCAGTGATAGGATCCAAGGGAATGACCTGAAGTTGTGTCAGAAGAGGTTTAGGTTGGATATTAGAAAGAGGTTCTTCACCCAAAGGGTGGTTGGACCCTGCAACAGGCTCCCCAGGGAAGTGGTCACAGCACCAAGCCTGACAGAGATCAAGAAGTGTTTTGACAATGCTCTCAGGCACGTGGTGTAACTCTTGGGGTGTCCTGTGCAGAGCCAGAAGATGGACTGTGGACTTTTGGATCTCTTCTAACACAAAATAGTCATGATTCTATGAAATTAATTGCAAAATGATTCAAATTACTTTTGCCAAATAATAGAATAAAGCAATCTCTGTATATGATGAAAAATCTGATTGGTTTATAAATTGTTTCTGTTTTTAGTTATAAGCCGACAGAATAACCTGTAACAAATGCTTTCAAATGTCCTTAATTTTGCCCAGTGTCCTGATGACAGTTGACACCCACTGACCAAAGAAGGCATTCCATACCATACATGGTCATTCTCAGTATATAAAGTGCGGGGGAGAAAGAGAAAGGGCCGGGGGAAATATTTGGAGTGATGATGTTTGTCTGCCTAAGTAACCATTGCACATGATAGACCCAAGCTGTCCTGGGGGTGGCTGAATCCCGTCTGCCCATGGGAAGTGGCGACTGAATTTCTTGTTCTGCTTTGCTTGCGTGCACGGCTTTTGCTTTCACTATAAAACAGTCCTTATCTCAAAACATGAGTTTTCTCACCTGTACTTATCTGACTCTCTCCTCATCCCATCATGGGGTAGTAAGTGTGGAGCTTAGCTGCCCGCTGGGATTAAACCACAACACCCATTTTTCAAAACATACATGAATACTTATCATATCTTTGAATACATTCAACAAAAAAAAATTAGTCTACTTGGAGAGTGTTTGCAGGTGGTTGACCTTTGAAAAATTTTAGTGCCTGTCTTTGAACACATGGAAGCACAGGACAGTTTTCCTTACTCTGTGTCCCAATTATGCAACATTTTCTACTGAGAATACCTAAAATTTAAGATTCATTTAAGATACCTAAAACCAGATTGATACATGATTGTGAAACTAGCTCTTTTTAGGCAGTCACACTGACTAAAATAAAGTACTTTAAGCACTGCTGGCTGTAATTTCATTGGGATGTCTCCAAGGGGTCCCGTGTTACGCATGGCACCACAAGAGCTTATAGAAGCCATGTGTGAAAGGCAATATACAAACACAGCAGAAGTGAATACACAGAAATTCAGGAAGATATTACTGTCAGATTCCACAATGCTCACGGACCTCTGCTGCTGATGTCAGGTGCTGTTAGTGAAAAAGTAAAATGTCTCCATTCAGTATAAAAGAAAATTGAATCAAAGTGGTATTTAAACTCTATCCATGACATTCTGCAGAAAGAGACCTCACTTAGTTCTCCAAACTTCACATAGGGCTTTACTGTCACTAATATGTACAGAGAAACAAGTGTGTTTTTTTGTTTGTTTGTTCAACTGGAAGGTAAGATACTTTTCCTACCACTTTAGGTTTCTACCTAGGTAGTAGCACATCTTTTATTTAATGGAGATGTAACGCACATTTAGCAGCACTTTTCAGTCACTATGGTGCTGGGATATTAATAAACCGGGTTATTATCAGCAATGAATTTAATTTAGGGAAGTATAGTTATGGGCAAGTAAATGAAAAATTGAGAACCCCCTAGACGACAAGATCACAGCATAATTTAAGTTGAAATGGGCCTCTGGAGTCATCTGGCCTAACTCCCAGCTTTCAAATGGCCTAAATTCAAGTCAGATCAGGTGACTCAGGACCTGTATTTCTCACTTTTAAGGATCAATTTAGACTGCTGTAATGTATGATTACATGTAATATTGATAACATGTTTTGGTACTAGAACCGTGGATTGAAGGTCAGGTAGTATGCCAATGTCTGGCTCAAAAGATATTTAACCTAAGTCAGCACAGGAAGCTGAGTAAATAATCCAGGTGACCTGATGTAGGCAACTCAAGCAGTGCCAAGACAGTCAGCATCAGTGTGTAATTATCAATGTGTCAGCTTTTTAATTTCTGAACCCTGCATAAAAATGTTTAGCATCATCTGTTTTCAGTCTCAGCCAGAAGCAGATTGATCGATGTTTTTTCTTGGAGAGGTATTACAGAGATGAGTCCTGCCAGTTACAGCCTAGAGACTGAAAGAGGTTGATGTTGTAAGTAGTAATGCTGAGCAGTGTGGTGAAAAAAGAAAGCAAACCTGATAACGCAGTGATAAAGTCTGATTGTGGTTTCATGGGGTTCTCCAAATTAGCATTTATTTAGCTGTATCAGATCCTAACTGCAGTGGAAATGGCTTGTGGACTAAAGATGCTGTATTAGACCTCCAGATTTCCTAGCACAATATGAAAGCTATTAATTTAATGCTCTCCAGTAAAGTCTTTGAAAATGTGAAATAAAGGGTTCTTTTTATGACCAACAGGGGCTATGTGTATCTCAGTCTTGTGGGACTGACAACAAATGTGAATGTTGTTCACTGATGTAAAATTATTAACTTCAAAGTTATTAAATTGATTTATTTTGCTACAACAATTAATTGGCTGAACCCAAGAGGTTCAGTGCAATTTATTATTGATTTTTTTATATATATAACTTAATTTTGCTCTTAGGTCTAATAGTATAGTTTCACAATGAGTCTAATTTAAAACCATAAGTCTAAAATACCGTTTATGTTTTATGAAAGCTCTGAGGAATGGAAAAAAAATACTTGCAATTTTCTTTTCCTGAAATACAGGGCACACACTAAAATTAAAATTAACTTTAAATTCAAATCATCCACTGCTGGATTGCTGCTTTTTTATGCATTTGACTCCTCTAATCTACAGAAAATTTATTTCTAAGTTTGCCTTAGTTTTCTCAAAAAGCAGTTATTTTATACAGCCTAATAAGGTAATCAACACAGTATTTGAAGGCCACTTTAAGAAATTAACTAGGAAGAGTCAGCAGCTTTATGAATTTGCAATAACATGGCTTTTCTCCACACATCTTGATGAATAATTCAACTTCATTGTGCGAGCAACATAATGAGTTTCAGGAGTATTACTAGCGAATAAACGAAGATGATTAAGAAGGGTGTGGGCCTGTTAGAGAGAGTCCAGAGATGACCAGAGGGCTGGAGCACTTCTCCTATGAACCCAAGCTGCGAGAGCTGGGCAAGAGAAGGCTCCAGGCAGACCTAATAGCACTGTCCAGACCTAAAGGGGACCTAAAAGAAAGTTGGAGAGGGATTTTTCACAAGGACACGCAGTCTTAAGACAAAGGGGAATGGTTTCAAACTGAAAGATGGTGAATTTAGATTAGATATTTGAAAGAAATTCCTCGCTCTGATCTTCAAAAACAAGTCAATTTTAAAAATATTCTATGAACTTGGCTGAAACTTACTAGAAGACTGAGTCATGACAGGAAAAAATATTTTTATCAAATTTACTGTTTGTCAAGGGAGAAGAGAAAGTCCAGTCAGAATATGGGTCCATTCAATTCCAAAGTGAAAATAGTAGCAGCATAAGTAAACTCAGGTCTAAAATATTTTCTTTTTGTTTTCTCTTGAAACACGAAATTAATTCAATTAATTGGAATAGGCCATGCGTGTTTAATGTGACAATTTGAACTGGGAGTGCTACCTTTTAGCCTTGAGAATTCTAATGGCATCATTAAGGTTGTTTATAGAAATCTACAAAATTAAATGATTGCTACTAAACACCATCCTTTCCGAGATGGGAGCAGGAATGGCTCCTGGGTCTGATAACAGAAAACAGTCTTTCATTTCTAGATCACTGCTTTGAATTTGAGCCAGAATAACAACAAAGAGAAGTTATTATCAACAAAAGACAGGCAATGCACTCTATGAAAGGAGATTATGGTGTCAGGCAGTTTCTTAGGGTGCTGGTACCTTCCTGGGAAGTGTGTTTTGCATGCAGTGCTACTCTACAAGGATATTAAGAACAAGCTACTGCCTAGCTGAGAGTACAGACACTGCTCTGCAGAGATCATAGTTGCAAGTATCATCAAATGTCCATCTTCCACCAAAATTAAAGTCATTCTATAAAACAGAAAATAATGGCCTCTAGAATACAAATTGTTCATGTTTATGAAAAAAGTGATCTATATCTACAGACTAAACAGCCTCTGTGATGGGAGAAATCCTGAAGAATATCCCTGTGTGTGACTACCCATGGATGTTCTTGATCTGGACCCTAATGCTCACTCATAGACTTGATTTCCTGCTTTGTCCTTGGGTCTGCCTCACCACTTTCCTGAAGAGCACTGAGCTGTGGCTGACCCTGGTTACTGTGTCTGGATCTGACCTGGATCTTTGCTGTGCCTTACTGGCTTGACTTCCTTGTTTGATTTCTTACTCACTGTGAACTTATTGGGGATCTGGACTTGTGGCTGGACTTAGTGACTGTCACCACACCTGCCCTGCTCACCTTGCTGAGGTCTGTGGGACTGTTCCCTTGTCAGTGAGGTCCCTTTGGCTTTGACTGCTTTGTTCTTTTGTGTGCTCCTGGATACCTGTCTCTGGCAGAGCAGCCTTCTCCTGCTGCTCCCTGGCCTCTGTGTTGCGCATAATGAGCAGGGTTTGGGTTGCACAAGCTGTGGGTAGAAGGAGGAACAACCCTGTGCCCGTCAGTCAGCTCCCACTGGCTTGGCAAAAGCCAACACCATTCCAGTTCATGCCAAAACGTCAGCCAAAGGAGAACACAGTGCTCCTGCTGAAGTATATTTTTTAAGGGATAGGGGTTGGAAAGACAGAATGGGTTGCTGCTAGTGTCAGGAGACACAGGAGATGTGAGGACACCCACAGGAAAGGACACAAAGGAAGATACAGGAGGAGGGATGTGAAAGATGACAAGCTGAGGGACACAGCTGGGACACAGCTTAGAATGAGGCACTCCTTGCTAGAGCAGGTATAACCTGAAGGGACTGGAGCCAGTGGAGGACCCATGGCAGACCACAGGAAATGAGTAAGAAGGAAGGAACAGCAGAAAAAAGGAGTAAGGAACAAGGAATGACAGAAAGAAACCATTTTGTTTCTCAATACCTCCAATCAGAAATTAAAATGTTATGTTGTTTGGAAATAAAATAAATTCTGAAATTCCCAAAGTGGAGGTTTGTTTTACCCATGACACCCTGGCAAGGCAAGTGACACCAAGTTACCCAGACTTGTTCTAAAAATGCTTCTGCAATATTGACTCTTGTGAGGTCCTGGTGTGAAAGATGATGTTTAGAAGACCAGCATGATTCTAGGTATTCCAGAGACTTCTCTTTAATGACACTGTTAAGATATAGCTGGATGAAATATATTGTGTGCAGAGAGATGGACAAGGAGGTTTCCTATTCAGTGCTTCTTTCCAGAGCTCACCTTGCAGATCTGACCAGCCTTTAACCCTGTTCTGCAAGACATTACAAATTTCTACCATGTAAATTTGGAAATGGTAACATTACCAAACTTTTAAGGATCAAGGAGTATCTTTTGAAGGAACAGCTGGCAGTTCCGTTTCCTTACAGTAATAATACACGTTCTAGAAAAATGAGTGGATGACAAACAATGCCACAATAATGGTGTTAAAGAAAACATCTCTTCACACAGTTTGGACTTTTAAGGTCAGATGTGCCATTTTTAAAAATAAAATATTTTCATTCAAGTGATTATTTATAGAACTTGGTGCACTATTTTTGGCATGGACATTAAGAAATTATTTTTTATATGCAGAGGCCTGTATTTATGACTCTGAAATTAGCTGAGAGAAATGGCACTGAGCTAGTTTAAACTGTTACATTGTGCCCTAGTTGTTCTCAGGGAGACTTTTGAAGTGCAGAGTATGTCCTTGTTTATGTTTTTAACAGCTTCTCTGAGTTATAGTGTGCTAGTACAGACTGTATTAAAGGATCATTCTTTGACTGCTGCAGCCTCTGAAAAGACTGAATGGGTTAATAATTTTATTTCTCTTTACAGAATACTTCCATCTTGATGTCATTTAAACTGTTCTCTTTTTTTCCTCCTTCCAGAGCAGCGTTAGAAAGTTGCAGTGGTTATAAATCCTTCACTGTGGCTTTTGAAGCTGGAAATGCCAAGGTGCATTCACCATTTACCTCAACAGGCCCACTCATGGCAGCTATTACAAATGAGGTGAAATGTATGTCAATGTCATGCCGCATTATTCTGACTTATCACTGCAGCTGTCTTTGTAAATAACCTTTACAACATCAAAAACAGAATCTTTTACTATTTCTAGCATTTAAACACTTGTTTTTAAATGGCATTTCAATAAATTGCTGGCATCCTTCGATTGCAAACGAAAGACTACCGCCTGGAAGCAAGTACAAAAGCATGGATCCAAGTTAGTCACGCTCTTAGATTGCTTTTGAGTCCCACCTTGGAGTGAACTAACCAGATCCCTGGGGGTCCAAACCTAGGATAGCTGTGGGGAAAGGATTTTCAGAAAACCCACCATAAAGGTTGTAGGGTTGAGATTGCTCAAGTATATCTTGCTGTACTTGGCACAGTCCTCTCAGTCTATGCCAGCCAGCTTATTTGCCCTCACAGTAGTGCTCCAGGGAGTTCTACCCCAGAAAAGAATCACACCACAATAAAAACAGTACTTTGAGGCGTTAGATAACATCCAGCCATGCATGGAAGCTACATGAGGGGTTGAAGGGATGATGACAGAGGTTTCTGTCTCCTTATCTGCAATTGCATCAGACATCTTTGGCATGTGAGTGTCTCCAGACACTGACATATATACCCTATGGGACTCACACATAGCACAGGAAAGTGGCTTTATACAAGAAAATTTGTTAAGAAAATTATTTAATTGTAGGTTGGCTAGACTGAGGTGATCAGGAATAGGGCTCAGACAAGCTAACTGACCAGCAGACTGTTTAAACAGCCTAAATTTCTACAATTCCCCTATTTTCTCAAGTTTATTCCTCTTAGATCCACCCTGACCATAATTTCTCAGCCTTTGGCCCTTCCTTTAGGCTTTCCGTAATGAGTTTTGTAAAGTCCACAGGGCCCGTGAAGCATCCCATAATACTCAGCCTTTTTTCCACCTGCTTATCTGTTACAAGGTTCAGCTTGACCTTCTTCAAGACTGTGCCTGAGTAGTTTTTCAGTGAACTATCAATCACTGTCTGAGCAGTTCTGGTTTTCGTTGCTGTCTCAATTATCACCTACCCATCAGATTTGTGTATCTGTGTGTTCAATTTATCACCTTTCTTGTTATTTATTATTTAATTTATAATGAATAGTCAGGTAATTAATGAAGCAGATGGTCTCACATTCCCCATACTCTTACAATAATCAGTCAGCCTGAATGGTCGGCAAATGAAGACCAGGAAGCACTGTGTAGGATAATAGATTTATTTTTCTTTATAGGCTCTTCAATTTCTAGAATGCAAACGGTACATTTTTGTAAGGTGATGTAAAATGTCGTATTATGTCCTTCGTGAGGACTGGGTGGACCCTCTCTGTGGCCTTCTGCTGTGTCAGTGAGTGAGCAGGATCCTGCAGGGACGTAACTACAAATGGAGTACTTTGATGTCTATCTGTCTTCCCTGCTGCGTGTCGAACTGTGCCAACTGTCCAGTGTCAGGCTGGACATGCAAAAGCTGAAAGGCCAAAGGCCACAGCAACTGGTCTGTAAGGAAAGGCAGTAACATTTTCACACAGGTTGTGCCAAATGTAGCCAGAACCTTGTACTGTTTAGGAAATCTTGATGTCCAGCCTCTCCTCAGTATTTGTCACCTCGTAAGCAGCTGGACATTTGCACATGCCAGATATCTCACCCATCAGCACCCCCAAGTCCTTCTCCCTCAGCCCCTGCCCTGCACAGCTTCCCATCCCCTGAAAACATGCTAAGGGTGGGCTGCATCTACTCTCTTTGTCATTGGGGATGCCATTTAAGAGCCCTGGTGCCAAGGCAGAGCCCTAAGGGACACCCCTCATCCCCAGCCTCCACCTGGACATGGAGCCACTGACCAGAAATCCCTGGCTGTGCCCATTTGGCCAATTCCTCATGACCCGAATAGGCCACCCTCCAAAGCCAGGGCTCTGCAGTGTGGGATCAGGGTGTGATGTGGGACTGTGTCCAAAGCCTCACACAGGCACATCAGGGCTGTCAGAGACTGAAATGTTAGGGATAATGGCTTAAATATTGTTATGGAGGAGTTCTGTCCATTATGGCAAAACCGATAAAGAAGGTGTGACCACCCAAGCCCACCCCTCCTCGGCCTGACTGGAACTTTGGACTGTGAGTTAAGCCACCTAAGACAATTTGAGATAAGATAAAGGTGACACTATTGTTCAATTACCTTAGGTCTAGGGACAAGTAAACAAGACTAAGGGAGAGGAATGTATCCACAAGGAAGCCAAACCCAGCAGCTGTCCAGAAAATCATCTCTGCCTGTGTTCAGGGTGGGGGAGGCCACAGCCGACAGGTTCATCTGCTGAGGCCAGGTTTGCAGACACTCCCCCACAACCAAGGGGCAAAGAGGAGAGTTTTGGGAGTGGGGCATAACCTCTGGTCAGAATACACCGAGCAAGGCCTGTCCCAAGAAGAAGTCAGTAGCTGTGGGCCCCAGCAACTCAAGCGGCCCACCAGGCTGATACTACTGGCCATGATTGGCACACTGCATTTTTAGCTGTCATTCTGGTGGCTAGCCTGCACTTCCCAGATGTCTTGCTCATACGACATGCAAACAACTTGCCAGATGCTATTGCAGACAGTGCGAGTCCTGCCAGTGGCCTGCCAAAGTGCCAAATCAGCCTGGCAAAATGCAGCCGTGGCCAAAGTATCAGAGTTACTAGCAGCCTGCAGAGCAACCGATGATGCCGCAGGGAGCCTGGCTTTACTGTAGGCAGCAGACACAGACTGCCTGGCTGCACCCCTGTGTGGAGGCTGCTGAAGCAGTCACATGTCACTCAGGGAGCTAATGAGCACCGAGCACGTTCTGCACTGTACTAGTAAAGCACTTCCATGAGAAGGCACAAAGCTCTTTGTCATGTGGTACTGAGAAAGATATCCCTTCAAGTGCAATGCAGTGTGGATTTAGCACTTCTCCCTAGAGCGCTTACAGCAATATAGACATGAATGAATCCACATGAGCAGTCCAGAGGGGCAGGGAAAACTATCCAAGCTGAATACCGTCAGCAGCATAGGCACAGAAATAATGCACTTAAGATGGTAAAGAACAAAGAAATATCCCTATTTTTAAATTTTTTTTTTAAGAGCCAAGCAGATCATACACTTTTTTCTTGATCAGATTGAGACATTGTAAAGAAATAAAAATGCCCTGTGTAGGTGGAAAATAAAGCAAACTAGATGAAATAATACCCTTATTATTTTTGATGCTGAATTGCAGTTCCACAGTACTATTGTAGCAGGATGATTTAGCTCAGTATAATACTCCCAGTCGTCTTATTTTCCTGTTAACAATGTTTGTTTCTCTCTGTGGCTGAAGTAACTCTTCAAGTTTCCACAAGAGTGATGTATGGAAACTTCTGCTAGTCAGCAGTGACTGCTAGTGGAGAAAACACTAAGGAAATATTTTTCTTCATCCATGCTTTATTATCTAGGACATAAACCAACATTTCCTGGTGGAAGGCAGTAGATAAAAAACACAATAGAAAGGGAAAGACAGGGAATGGCTGTGAAGGTCATTACAAATTCTCTACAATTTTTTTCAGTAAAACACAAATATGGAGAAATTAAAATAATGTCTGGGATAAGACAAGTCAACCATCAGCCATTGTTCAAATTAAGTGTAGAAAGTCAAGGCACTTGAATTTCCAGCAGCCTTGGATTAGTACTTGGGCTGTGCTGTGCTATGTCTATGATCTAAAACTTAAGGCTCTAAAAGAAATATATGCAGTCAATAGCCCCTAGATTTTAATGGGTTTTTTAGATAAAACAGAAGGCTTCTACTGCAACAACCTCTGCCATGGAAGCAGATCTGGATTTATTTGGAGTTGGAGCATGAGGAATTTTGGGGACTCTGGTCCTCTTCATGTACTGGAGAGCATATTCCTGTGTCTGCTTCCTCTCCCCAAATTCTTCCCTCTTCTCTTACACGTTTAGACTTAACCATCAGCCCTTAATTTACAAAATCAGACTCCATGGAAATCAAGATTTTTGCCATTGATTTCAATCATTTCCACATGCACCCTGTGCTTCTCTGACACACTCATTTTAGGAATATACCTCCAAGTCACAGCAGGAGGCACTCCGGTGTGCTCTTTGATGGAATAAGCAAAACAAGAACATCTGTTGATACACACAGATATAAGTGTGTATGAAGAGGGAAACATGGTCCTTTCCGTTTGCCTGTGGTCTTTACAAGAAATTTATTTGAGCCATAGATATCCGTAAACATCTTTGAGTTCTCCAAAATTAAAAATTGAAAGATGCCTTCAGTTTAAAGCAGAATTTGATATTTCGAACATATCTCCACCTTGCATAGATCTCTTAGCTAAACTTAAAATATAATTTTTCATACTGTCATGACAATGGCTGGTCCTCCCATACATTTGTTTCTCAGTGATATTTTCTGAAATTAAAAGGAGAAATCATATACCGATATCTTTGAACACCACATCTGGAGAGGACTACTTAAAATTTAGCATTTGGAAAAAGCACTTTGATTTGTGGAACTGCTTCAGACTTTCATATTCACAAATTGAGTGGAAAATTATACTCGTCATTTTGCAGCATTCTATTCTTTTAATTGCTGACCCACCAATATGAGTAATGTTAATTTAACAAAAAACCCCACAAAATATTTCCACTTTAGATACTTGAAATATAATGGATTTTCTGTAGCTTTCAGAATGTCACTCACAGATCTTCCTGTGCCAGTTCACAAAAGGTCAAAACAATTTCAAAGGTGAGGTAATTAATGAAATGGCACAACCCTTCTAAGTGAAATTATGTCAGAGCATTCCTGTATCCTATTGAAAAAGAGAAAGATGTGCCTTACAGAGCAGATCCTGAGATTAGATATGGCCTTCATTCCTAAGGCTGCTTATATCAGCATGATGGACTCAAGACCCAAATCCATCAGTAAGGACTTAGAGCAGATACTTTGTATGTGCAAGTTGTCCTGTTGTCTTCATCACCTCCCATCTGTAAAAATGTGAAGCAATACTGCTATTCCCTGTGACAGTATAAAGATGTCACTTAAAGCTTATAAAGATGAATTCATTAAGCATTTGAATATCATCGCAATAAGTGCACAAAAAAAAGAAAACAAAAAATACTTAGTTATTTCTGTTGGAGAGGGATTTGGATGTGATTCAGTAAATAAAGCACGCAGCCACATGCTCAATGAGTATAAAAAGACATATAAAACAGCTGGTTCCTCCCTTGAGCAGATCCATTCTGTGTTGCAAGGCCATAATCCAAAGCCAGTGATTGTCACAAAAAGGTTTCAGCTCACAGCAGTCAGCTGTGGACTAACCCTTGGCGAGGAAGGCATCTGCTCTAAAATTAGCAGCAAAATATGTCCATAGACTTAGAACATATACTCACACTAACAGGAAGGATCCTGAAACCGTGGAATAATTTGGCTTGGAAGGGACCTCTGAAGGCCTGCAGCCCAATGTTCTGCTCAAAGCAGGGGCAACTTAATTGCTAGAACAGGCTGCTCAGGATCTTTTCCTCTTGAGCTTTTAAAATCAATGATCTCTCTAAAGCCAGCAGGCAGCCTGTTCCAGGGCCCAGCCACTCTTGCTGTGAAATCTACATTGGGAATCATCCTTCAGACACTTCTAGCTTTTTGGTGTTAAATTTTGCAGGTATACTTTTAGAATAGTTACTCTTTCAAATTCATATCCAAGGTCATTGTATATATGTGGGTAAGCCCTTTGAGAGAGAGCTGCATTGATAGAGTCCATTCTTAACTGGTGAATTTGGTAACAAGTGTAACATCAGCTATAAAATTAGGATGTAAGGTAAGCAAGATACAGTTATGTTTTATATTTAATGTTACTTTGGGTATTTCAAGCCTCTGTTCCCTTGCTGCATTAAAAGGTTCTTTGCCCTAGAGATAGGAGTGAGATGTATCCTCCGAGCAATCACTGGCGAAACCGAGAAGCACTTTAGAAAACCCCTTTGTTCTCGAGTGCAGACAAGAATGTTTTCCCATGTTAGGACACTTAGAAGGGTGAGATTGCATGTCTTTTCAATTTAATAATGCATAAGGAAAGAAATTTCATGGGGAAGAAAAGCAGCTTTTCTGTCATTAGATCCACCTAAAATCACTGGGTGGTGCAGCACCTGTAGTGACATAGATGTTTGTTCAGAAAAGAGATAAAGTCTACCTTCAACGAACACACAAAATAACAAAGCATTCTTTCCTCTTGTTGAATCAATTTTATAGATTAAACATTCTTGGCTTATTATAAAAAACAAATCATTTCTTTTTGCCTGACTGATTTATAAATGTTTACATATTCTGTTTTCCATTGCAATGCTTATCCATGTTCTTTGGCTTGGTAAAAGTTGTTAGCCATTTTCAAAAAACAGACTTGCTCTAAGGACTGCAGCCAGCACATAGTATCAGACAGTTTGCATAAAGTCTCATTTTCTGGTGTGTTTGCTTTTTGTGGGCCATTTCATTATCATGCAAATGGAGTTAGGCCATTTTGCAGACAATCTAATTGTTAGCATAATATGTCCTCATTATTTGTATAGTGCAGCAGTTTGCATTAGGCATTACCAAGTGTAACAGATACCAATATAACAGCATGATTTTTGAGAAACAGAGGCTACTTTCATCAAAGGCTGTGCATACTGGTTACTAAATCCAGTCTAGAGTCACCAACAGCCCTCAGTGAACCTAAAGTGCACACGTCCTCCTTACACCTTAAACATGCACTGTTTGTGTCAACAGGAGCAACATCACTTTTCTGACCCATACATTTGAAGTTTTCATCCTCTAATGCTTTCATTTCTGCACAAGCTTTAGCTCTTAAATGTTGAAGACAGTATTACGCTGTGCCTACAGAGCTGGAGCAAAGGAATAGAGATAAATAAAGCACTACTAAAATAGCAAATGGAAACCAAACTGATCTCTTTTTAGCTAGTAATAGGAATGCAAAGCTGAAACTTTCATCCTGTTTCCAAACAATAAATCTTATCTTTTCAGAAAATGCTGGCAATTTAGCACTGTTGAACTTTGGAATACAGCCATAGACACATAAACACATTTGTACATTATTTTGGTTGGATCTTTGCTAAAGCCATATGCTGGGGGTTTTTTTAATTAAAAAGACACCTCAGAAAATCTTACAGTGTTCACACAGAATAAAACATCCTTAAAGGTTCCAAATGTCAACAAAATACTAAAGTAGAAAGAATAGTTTTCTCCCCTCCACTAATGTAAACAATGTTTGCAGAGTGAATTTTAACAGTAATTTTTTACATGGTTATGAAGACAATTCAGTCACTTGTGTTCTGGCATTTAAAGTTTTGGTACAGGAAGGATCAGTCACTTCTAATCCCCACTGACTGAAAACAAGCAATCCATACTCCCTTGCCAGTTACCAGAGTTGTAATGCTCATCTATGTAGCGTAGAGTATCAAAGCACCTAAAGAGTAAGTGCTGGTTTTAATTTTTAAACAATATGCAAAATTACTTAATATATTTGAGTAGATGAAAACTGAAGTATCAGAGAAGGATTTGTATTTTTTCACTCTCCAGCTAAAAAATGTACCCTGAAAATATATATGTTGTGCTAGCTGAGAACAGATTAGACTGCAACTGCCATGGTACTTCAAACATTAAGGGATTTGTTTCTTGTCTCCTTTCACTTTTGGCACTAAACTTGTGGATTGTTGAACAGTACTGAATGTAGATTTGCCTCTTCCTAGCCATTAGGAAGTGATCAATCAGTATTGAACCATGTATATAACTGCAGGCTGGCCAGCCGCCATTGTTAGTGCAACTGTTTCTCAGGCATAAGAGGGGACAACACAAGTTCCCTTTCCTTCCTTGCACAAAACCTCCAACATTTAAACAGACTTCTCCACTCTTCCAGTAGCTTCCAGTCTGGCAGTCTATTTGCTGGAAAAGGCCTGAAAGCCCTTTCTTGAATTAAACCAAATTTATTCCGTAGAAAGGACAGAGAAAATGAACAGAAGAACCAGCTATGTGGGGAGACTCCATTTCCAGTCATTTTTCAAGTTGCTTCCAGCAACAACTCTGCTGCTGGTACTGCCGGAGTAGCTGCAAGGAACCATGGCTCCACTGCCTGTGCTGGGGAGGGTAAATGGGAGCTTTTCCCTTTGGTATGAAAGTGAGGAAGAACATCTCCTCTTTGTTCCATGCAGATCAGTGATCTCCTGAGCATTAATCAGAGAGTGATTATTTTAAATGAAGATTCATGTCTACAGCAGTCCACAGCAGCACAGAAATCTAAAATCCTTAGGGAGAAACAGATGTGCTGTCAAGAGGATGTGTACACACACACTGATACTACTATGGTAGAGTTCTGTAGTATCAGAGGAAGCAGTAATTTGGTGTTTGTTCTTTCCTCCTTTGCAGAGATTTCTGTATCTCCCTTTCCTCCCTGGTGCCAGTGATGGAAATGCTGGTAACCTCTTAATCTTGTGTCAGGATGTGGGTGGGTTTCTATAGAGCAGTGGCAGCTGGAACCAGTCATAGGCTTCGGGCTGATTGCCTCACATTAGCAGATTCCTTTGTACTGTCATCGCTGCTACCTCACCTTCACAGGTCTGAGTTCAGCCTTGGCTCAGGTCCCACAGTGTTTCTGCAAATACTTCTCTGAGTCTCTTCATCTTCTCTTTCAAAGCTTCCTGTAGAAATACCGGCTGATTGCAGTAGTCTTATATGAGATAAGAAATACATTGCTGTAGAGCCTTCCAGCAATTTGATTTATAGCAGTATGAACATTTTGGAAAATGTGTGTAATAATTTACTGGTCCAGACTACAGCATTTTACACTTATTAATGTGGATGAAAACTTTTAATTTGTAACGATTTTCTGAGTCTTGCCCACTTTTCTTTGTTCATTTTTGATACATTTTTAAAAGGGTGCTTTGTTGCACTGGGAAAACTGTCTGATGGGAAAGTCCCTCTTAATGTACTTTGTGTTTATGCCTTCAGACAGAAGATTTATAAACAATATTTTAGATATATTTGGACATTTTTTCACCATGCATATTCTCATCCAAGAGGTCAATAAATATTTCTAGTAAACTTTTGGACTAAATGATGGTACAAAAGAATAAGATTCATAGTTATAAATATTTTTGCTAATCAGTGATGTGGTCACCTCATGTGAATTGGTTTCTTCTTCCTGATTTGTGAAAAAGAGTGAACACTACGTTTTTCAGCTTTTTTTACTTGGGTTCATTATTCATCTTGTATCCCTTTTGTTTGGCAATCATGTTAGTGCACGGAAGAATATGAATGTATTCTATCAATGTACCTAATAGTGTTATGTTGTTTTAACCTTTGTCTGTTTATTCCTCTCTTTATTCATTCTCATGTTCTGTGGTTTTTTGCTGAGCTAGGGCTTTTCATTTGCAACCTATGAAAATGCACAGCTCTTTCCACCTGTTACAGTTAATCTAGAGTCCAGGAATACATTTGGTGGTCAATATTCCTCTGCAACTTGTATTTATCAACAATGAACCCCACCGGATGCTACAATTTCTGCTTACCTGACCAGATATATTTGGGATTCTGAAAAGCCTCCATGTGCTATAGTCTAAATAACATCCTGCCATCTGAAAAAATTTACTTCTTCGTATTTATTGCCCTTTCAGCCTTGTTAAGATATCTTACAGTGGTCCAGAAATCAGTTTTGTTTTCCTCTGTTGCCATCTTTTATTAGAATTTTCACAGAAGCTGTGAACCCCAAGTATAACAAAAGGTCACATAGAAGTAATGGATGCCAGTCTTCATCGGGAAGATGTCAAAGAGCTTGAAACTAAATTGTCTAATTCATCAGGCAAGAAGACAATACCTAAAAATTGTTTCTGCTAGAAAAAGTGGGAGTTGAACAGATTTCTTCCTCTTTGAACACTGATTATTGTTCGGTCTGCCCAGGCAGGTAGCTTTGCACTTTGCTCTGCAAAAGTACAGTGCTAAACTAGGGAGAACTGAAAGAGAAAAGAAGGGACTGCTGATTTTGATGAAATGGAGAAACAGTCTGAAAAAAATGCAATTTAATTACATCTAGATACAATTAAACAATGGCACACATACATGGTTAGGTCCATTAGGAAAGGCTCTGAAAGTTATTGTACCTGAAACATACAAGAGTTCAACCTGCAAGAACAGTAAACAGGGCTCTTGCTGTACTTGGTAAGGCTTGAGCCAGGAAAATGTTCATATTGCAGTGCCAGTGAGTAGGCTGGGGGTACAAAAGAAGATGGGAGGGGTCACAGTTGGGGACAGCTGACCCCAACTGGACAAAGGAATATCCCACACCATAAAGCATCACGCTGAACAGTTCAGCTGGGGGGAGCTGGCCAGAGAGCTGTCCCGCTGCTGGGGCAGGCTGTGCATTGGTCAGCGGCTGATGAGCAATTGCAATGTGTATCACTTGTTTTGTATATTGTTTTATAATCATTATTAACATTTTCCTTTCCTTTTTTGTCCTACTAAACTGTCTTTATCTGAACCCAAGTGTTTTACCTGTTTTCCTATTCCCCCCATCTCTGGGGGACAGAGTGAGCAGACAGCTCTGTGGTGTTCAGCTGCCTGAAGGTTAAACCACAGCAAAGGGGGAGGCAAGAGGCAAGTTGTATGTTGGAAAAACAGAATCCTTTCTAACATTCAGCACCAGGTGGGATTGCTGAAGAGGCTATGAAGCTGCAGGAGCCCTATAAAACAAATGTCTGTTGTGAATATCTTGGGGCACGACATAGCTGGGATTCATCTTGCCCAATTCTATCTGTCAAAAAGCATTCACCGTTCAGTTTATCCTCTGGGAAGCCTTTCCGGCTAGTGGAGGCAGACTTCACGCCAGAGACAATTTATCTTGTGCTAAATGAGGTATCTAGACTCTATGGAATCATGGGGTGTTTGCTTGGTTAACCCAAAAGGAGTCTGGAGGCACCACAGATTTTTGGCCCTGTGACTGGCTTCTATGGTATTATTTTAATGGCTGTAAGAAAACGGAAAAGTGTTCACCCTTTTTCACAAATCAGGAAGAAGAGGCCAATTCACACGATGTGATCACATCACTGATTAGCAAAAATATTTATAACTGTGAATCTTATAATTTTACACCACCATTTAATCCAAAAGTTTACTGGAAACATTTATAGACCTTTTGCATGATAATATGCTTGGTGAAAAAGGTTGAAATGTATCTAAAATAAAAAGCATTACATTGTGCTTGTTCAAGAGATCTACATCTTCAGAGATCTGTCAGTGACACAGATTGCTACATTTTCCCATGAGTGACTGCAAAAAATGCATGCGTATGGTTTGAACTGGTTGTTCATTTGAATGTTGGTTCACCAACTTTCAAAAATAACTGAGGAACTCCTGACATTTCAAGATCTTTAGCCTACAGCTTTCTCTGAAAGACACAGTTGTTAACAGCTATGTTTCATTACATGCTACTTGCTCATGTTTTGGAAAGCTTAACTTGTGCAGACAGAGAGAAAAGCTTGAGTGGAACCATTGTGACTGTCTACACACCAAAGAAAATTACTAGTTCAAGATAACTTATAAGAATTCCATGAAAATACAGTAAGTCATGTATTTTGCACTTACAAATCATATCTGCATTCAAAAATGAAAAAAAAGGCTATCATCCTTGAATGGTTTATTCAGCATGAGTTATTTTGCTGTCTTTAAAAATTAAAACAATAATATAATTAATAATTTAATAATAAGTAGTGAAGGAAAAGTCCCAACACAGTAAGAAAGATAAGGTATGAAGAAGCACTGATCCTGAGCAAAGATGAGAAATTCCAGAAACAACATTGTCACTGTCAGCTGACTTTGTAAAGTTGATGTAAATAGGATAGAAAATAACTTAACTGATACTCACATTAAGTACTTTCCATTTGTAAGCAGCTCAGGTAGGAGATTAAAACAGAATGTGTTAAATGTGATATGACCAGTGTATATGAAATTTCTTACCTTAGAGAAATAAAAACACTCTGGAAAGAAAAGGCCATGTGATTACCATTATTATTGATGGATTGACTAGCAGTAAATCTGGACCCTAGATATAATAGAAAATCATTTAAAATAGAGCATAACTGCCCTTTTCTTTTCCTTTTTCTCTCCCAAGACAGATTGCTCAAACAGGTTTGCTGTCCAACAGCTCCAGTGCATGTTAATGGGTGCTGAGTCCATACAGCTGTTGCTCTTATATCCCACTTCAGCTTAATAACATGGAAAAAATTTCTCACCAGTATTAAATTAACACATGGCTAATGTGGGAGTAGAGGGAATACATACTAACTTCCGACCTGACAGTGCACTGGAACTATCAGCTGTCAAGTCTCTTTCACATCAACCAGCTACAGCAAGAAAACATTTGAAACCATTAAGGCTTTGATTAAAACATTGATCTTAATCAGTAGAAATAGAAGATTAATTAAGTGTACCAAAAAAATTACTTTAAAATTAGCTTGACATTTACTCTGGACACACAACTGGAAGGAGATGCTTTCTTCAGTATAGAATTGAAACAGCAAATTAGATCTCACTCAGGCAGAAAACCTTACAGATTCTAACCCAGGAAAACCTATGCTTACAAAATTGGCCATGGGTGTAGTAACTGATCTTGGACAATTGCAGTGTAATGGGCTGTCATCCCCTAAGGACGTGTCCTAAAGTTACTACTAAAACCTGACTAGGCCAGTGACTTGGAAAAATTACATTAGGGCTCATATTTTTTGTGATGAGGTTTATACCAGATTACAGCTAGAAGAGGAGAGGAGAGCTGCCTTACACAACAGTATAAAAACTTTTAGGGATGGTGAAACTCTAATAAATTGGGGGGATGCTCTGCTTGGAAAATCATTGTGGAAATTTTTTCTACTGGCACATAAACCCAGGTTTAAATCATTATGAAGTGTTTTTTGTAATTTGGGTAAGAATCAAATCATAAGCATTATCATCATAAAATGACCCACACATGACATCACCGATATAGTAACAGGTGGAAGGTAGCATGTAGGTGGAAACACATGGCAAGCATTAGCTTTTGCAATGTACCACACATTATCCAAAGGATGGAAAGTTGAATTGCAACTGTGCCTATCTGCATTTGAAAGATGCTTTTGGTTTTTTTTTACCAATACATTCAACAGAAAAAGAGCAACTCACTAAAATGTCATGTCTGGCTACAGATTACTTCTGTGGTGTCTCACACAGTTTAACACAGAGAAACTACAAGATGCTACAAAGATGTGGAATTATAAATTATGAATTTAAAATGCCAGTCATGTCACTCTTTATAAAATGAAATAATGCAGAGTATCTACTAACATCCTGGAAATATTAGGGTTGAGATTCTTCAGCTACAATTTCAGACATATTTTTAGAAACTATCTGATTTGTGTTGGAAACCCACATTCAGATAAGAAGAATCTAATTCTGAGATCACCTCTTTCTATACCCAACAATAAAAGGAGTCCGAACAACTAACAGTATATTAGATATCTACAGTCTAATACTGCATTATTGCAAGGCACATTGCAATGCTGAAAAATTCTATATGCAGTCAGGTGAATGTCAGTCTAAGAGAGTTTCTCTGAATTTGATAATTTTAAAATTGCTTGCATTCCATTAGAATTAGCAGAATGTCTATGGAAACCAGTATGAAAGCAAGTTTCTTCCACCTCAAAGTATTGTATGTTTCAACAGAGGACAGAATACCTTTATCTTCAATTTTCAGCACACCATACAATCTTTAAGGTGGACCTATCGGAAGGAACAATGGTGAGACATGGCAGGAAGCACGTGGACCCAGTCTGCTGCACTCAATGGACTCTTCCTACGAGCTCAGGTAAAGCATAGGACTCATGGATTTGCCCAAAGAAGTAGCCGTAAAGATGCAATGCTAACTTCCACACATGCAGTTGGAACCAGTGCTTCCTTTACAGATTTTACTTTGTGTTGTATTGGGCAGCGTAAGCAAGTACTGATTATCAGAACCTGGTACATGAGAGATAACACCAACTGCTTCAGAAATATAACCTCAATTAGAGAAGTGAATAAAAGAAGAAAGAGGGAGGTTTCCCTTCAATCATGCGGGGTAAATCTGAGAGTGAGCTTTCTTATATCTGCAGGGTCAGATGACACCAAGATCACAGAGTAGCAGCCTGACCACCAAGCTGAACCAGAACACTGCTTGTGACACACAGAATCACTATGGCCTGTATGTATATTTTAGCATTCCAAATCCTGAGCAAGCTGTTGCACTCGAGCCCTTCCAAGCAAAGGTTCTTTAGTGAGGAAAAAAGAAGTAATTTAAAATTTTAATTAAAAAATACTACATACCTAAATAGAATTTATAATTATTCATTCTTAAATCTTTACTGTGAAAAAATGTCTTAGGTAAACTATAGTTTGTTCATTTAAACTTGATTTGTATGTAGAGAGGTCAAAGAGGTCTGTGTGGACCAGAGGTCATAATCCTCTGCCTCAAGTAAGTCATCAACACTGTTTCAGTATCTGTGTGTAGATAGACCAAGAATGTGATGGTATCAGCATCCTGTGGTTGCTGTACAATCTGCATTCTCAGGAGGTATTAGCATCAATCCCAGAGGATCATATAATGCCCAGTGGCTGCTCTTTCTTATTGTGTGTATCTTGATAGACCTGCCAGGAAATTTTAGGTGCAGTTTCTCATGAAGAAGATTATTTCTGCAAAACCTAATGCTGCAAAAACTGTGGCTTATTCTCCACTTTTACTCTTTATTTAAAGATAGCATTTTTCCTATATATCATGGTGTGTTATTTACATGCCTTGCAAATCTGAACGTGAGATGGTGTTCAGTTGTGGATAGTATTTTTTGTATTTTGCCTCGACCTCAATAGAGCTCTTAGAGATTTAGAGGGTCACAGCAATGCTTGCTAAATGACAGTTCTGCAACCTGGTCTTTTACATTCTTGAAGAGTTAAAAAACCACCTCTTGCAAATGCAGTAGCCAGTATTCCTAGGTAATAAATTGGGAGGCATGAAATCTCAGCATATACGTGAAACAGGACTTTTGTCTTTCAGTAAGTAAATTTCTAATCCATTTCAGAATCCCATTGTTTGAATGATAACTAGGTTTCTGGAAACATCTATCCTGACTAATTAGGAGTGTTACTTGTGTTTTTTGCTGCGGTTTTTTATGACTGCTATCCAAACTGTAGTGCTACAAAACGATCAATTCTATGAAGCAGTCTAGGCTTCATTCTAAAACTATGTGCTACACCAATACTTTAGTATCTCCAGAAACATTATGTGCTTGTAGTTTACAAGTATCTCCAGAAATGTTATGTTCTTGTTGAGTATCTTAGTGGCTGATGGTTTATGTTGGCCATGATTTCAGTTTTGCTGTCATCTGGCTGTATTCTTCCTGAAGACAGAAGGGATTTCATGTGATTAACTTAGATTTCTGCAGGCTGGATAATATCTTGAATGAACTTCACATAGCCTGTTTGGGTCCTTGCCATCGCTTGCATTTCTGATTGTGTTCTTTCTGAGTTGATGCAGGTTTTGTCATACCATCATCTCTTTAATAACAGTGTGTCCAAAAGTTATTGTTCTTTTGCTGAAACTTTTCATCAGCTGGCCCTAATGTAAAATATAGACAAAAATGTTTACAGCACCTGGGTCTATACTTGAGAAATATATCTTGCTCAAAAAGAATTGCATATATATGACTTTCTTATCCACAGCAATATTTTCAACTGCTTTTTTGCCTCTAAATGTATGCCAATCCAGAAACAGAAATTTCCAACTCATTATAGTCTTGATTAAACTGGTGGAATCCAAAAAATGATAAAATAAGTAATCTCTCTACTCATAAATACCCCTAAAAAGTAACACTAATAATAAACCCTAATGCCTAAACAAAAACGAAACAGGAACCCTGATCTTTAACCCTTACCCTAATCTTAAAATTAAATAAAACCCTAAACATAAACCCAAAACCTTAATCTAACCCAAATTTAAACCTAGCCTTATTCACACCCATCAACCTAAGACTAACCACACTCAAACACAAAATCCAAATTTTAAGCACAACCCTAACTCTAAAACCTGCTATAATGCTAAAGCCAAACTCAGTCACTGAATAATACCAGTGAATCACTAGTCCAAACTTAAATGTCCCTCTTTGAAGAGCTGGAGTAAACCTGACCCTGAACTCTAAACATAAAACCAAACCATAATCCAAATTGTTGTCTGCAAGCACAGACATAATTCTAAACCTAATCCTAACCCAAACTCTGGTTCTGCTCTGCCCAAACCCACAATTATAATTTCAAGCCCTAATACTAAACCTGGCAATAGTATTTGGCCACCCTGTTAGCTTTGCTCCAGCAATAAATCAAATCCTCATCTTGGCGTGAAACATTAACACAAAAACAAACTTAAACTGAATCCTAACTCTAATGCTATCCACAAGATTAGATTTAGGGCTTTGGTGTTCCAGCATGAATGAGGAGCTGGGGGTTAGAGGTTAGGGGTTTGGTTCTGGTTTGGGATTAGGGTTTTAACTATGGGTTGATTTTTCTTAGGATATGGTTTATAATGGGGTTAGTGATTGTGGTTTGTGATAGGGTCTGGGGCTTGTGATTGGGGTTAGAAGTTGAAGTCAAGATTGCCATTACAGAGTCCTTTTCCATGGCATGGGGAATGTCACAGAGGAATAAATTTTAAATTGAAATGTAAATAGAATATTCAAAGAAAATCATCAAATTAGTTGCTCAAGACAGTTTTCACTCAGGCATTCCTTAAAAACTGTAGTGTAAAGTAGATGAGCAAGCAAGCCAAGTTTGTAACCTCTCCCATAAAATGACCAGAAAACCAGAATACAGTGCTACTTTTAATGATATTGGTGGGATCCAGTAACTACAGACCAAAACATCTGCTGCTTACACAGTAAAATTACTGGCAATCATGATAAAATATGGAATTAAAGAAGTCATAGCTAGACCCTGGGCATGGGGGAAGCCTAGAAAAGTTTAGTAGGGTTAAATTATGTATAATTTATCCCTTAAAAAAACCCATATAAAGAGTTAGAGAGGATAGACATACAATTCACAAAGTCTATGTAGATATGTAAAAGGTATTCAAAAAAGTTGGTATCGAATGCTCTTCAAAACATTATTCTATGATGGGATAAGAAGCAAATCCTCCCCACAACAGAATAACAATTAGAAGTTGGAATCAATTATCAGTTTTCAGAATATATGGAAGCTGCAAGTGGAATACAGTCTGCATCAATATATTGATGGATATTAAAGCAACAGAGCTTGATACCCGATTTTTGGGATTTTAAAAACAACAAAGGAATGTGCAGGAAGTTGTTATGAGACTGGTTGATACAGAAGAGTGAAGGAGAAAAATCACATTCAGTGTAAAATGGATACAAAATGACAGAGAGAAAAAAATAACTCTAACATTGTATGCAGAATGATTGATTCTGCATATGTGCTGAGTGGTAATTGATTACTGGGACTTAAAAAAAGCTCTTCAAAGCATTTCAGAGAAAAAAATCGAAAACAGACTACCACCACACTCTGCTCTGAAGATAAAATAACACAGAACAGAAAACATGACAGTATCAATGTACATAGGAAATACCTACCCATTCTTGGAGTATTCTGTGTAATTCCAATAGCTTTCTTACCAAAAAAGATGGAGTAGATTTAGAAAGCAAAAGAGTGAGAAGGGTACCCAAACGACTGAAATAGTTTTGGTACAAAACCAGATTAAATAGACCAGTACTCTTCAGTCTGGTAAAGAGCAGGGTTGTGAACAGCTGTTCATTGTCTCTTCCAGCATAGGGACAAGGTGATACCAAATACAGCTAGATTTAAAATTAATATAAAAAGTATAATGTACAGTTAAACTCAGGAAACACTTTCCTGTTGAATGTTGTGGTAAGGTTGACAATAGTTCACTAAATGGATAGCTGATATGTCGAAGAAAAGTTGATTGCGTTGAGAAATGTAGAGATATCTCTAACTCCAGAGTCTTAATTTACTAGGACAATTTCTGCAGTATAAAAAAATATTTTCACCTTTGTATCTATGGTCACTGGCTGCTGTAGGAGATAAGATGTCAGCCTAATTATACACTTTGATGTATCTTGAAGTGACACTTCTAAAACTTCAGTTTGGTAGAACGGATGAGGAACCAGACCAGAGTGGATGGATAAAAAAGAAAATCATAAATGAATCAAAGCAATAGCAGAATGAAAAATAGGTAAGATCACAGAGCAGAGAATAGAGAAGGATGAAAAAGAAATAGCGGAGCAGTGGTGGAGAAAAAAAATGGAATAAAATACAGAAAACAATACAGCCATCTTTCAACACACATGATCTCTGACTGGAACAAATATAGAGAAGGACCACTGGGATAAATAAGAGAACAGGGGCATGTATTACAGGAAAAGGCAAAAAAAATTTAAAAATTTGCAGTTCCACTAATCTAATTGAAAATTAACTATGACTATGACTGTTCTATACAAATAAGTTTACTTACATCAGGAGCATAAGCTGAAGGACAACATCATGAGAATGAAAAGGTGTAAGAAGTCCACGTATAGATCAGGAATGGAAATTCAGCCAGCAAAGCAGTGGGGCTCTGAAACAGACTTTGAGTTGGAATAGTGGGTGCTATTTCCAAAATTCTGAAAAAACACTGTAACGTGTCAAAATGGGAGACTAGAATCTGTGAACTCATAGTCCATTACATTTCTAGGTCCCATGTTTTAAATGCCAGCAGAGAATTTAAGGGAAAAAAATGTCAGATTTGCCTCAGGTTTGGTTTTCTGGTTTTTTGGGGTTTTTTTTATAGATGGGTTTATGCATCTCTCTACCACATAGCAAATAGGTTCACACAGTGTAGAGCTTGCAGAGACCATTCAGTTGCCTAATTTGGTGTCCAGTAATAAAAGGCCATTACATTTCCTTCAGCTAAATCCCTCTAGAGTGCAATAAACTTTCTTTGCCCAAAACACATTTTCTAGGTAGGATCTCAGTTCAGTTCAAGGAATTCAAAAGACTGAGAGTGCACCACTGCCTTCAGAATTTGTGCCTTTGGATGACCATGTGCACAGTTAGACTTATTTATGGAATATTTCTAATTTGGACTTCCTTGATTTTAGGTTTTTACTGTACTATTCTCCATGAGGTTAAAAATTGCCTTGGGAACTATTATTTTCTGCCTGTTCAAGTATTTATACAATACAACCAAGTAACTCAAATCTTCTGGAAGAGATAAAAAAGCCTGAGCTAAGCCATTTGTTGTAAGTGATTTCCTCTAACCTGCAAATACTGTTTGTGTATCTCTTCTAATTTTTGCTATTTTTTCAGCAATCTTCTTGAAATATGGATAGCAGATTCATTTGTATAAGCCTTCTGTGCTGGAGTTCATATTTTGGAACCATAGGTGTTTCAAATACAGATAGATTCAAAAGTTATGTACTATTAATCTACAAAATTTGGCAAAAGATTGTTAGATCAATGTATCCTTGTTATATGCACCTGTTTTCCTGGCTCAGTGAGTCATGATTTTTGGAGAAAACACCAAAAAGATGAGGGGAATTGCAGTGAATCATAAATTTGGTATATGGACCTGTGGAAATTTCCACATTCAAGAGCCTTAAAAAACTGTGCACAATGAGAGGAAAAATACAGGACACAGGTACCAGCAACAAAGAAAAGTCTCTGATGAAGAGCTGACAAACTTGAGTCAACAGAAACATCAGAGTCCAGCATTCTGATCAATTTGTATTAGCTATTCCACACATGTGCAGATTTAAAGTTCAACATCAAATTTACTGATTTGAATCTCTTTTGACATTACATGGAAATTTGATTTTGCAAGGTGATATGGCAACATACTTGAATCACAACACAAGTACAAGTAATCAGAGTATACAGTTGTAATAAATAGTTGAATCACAGTACTAACATAATTCTCAATAATATGCTCGCTATCCTCAGCTGCTGGCAAGATATATATGACAAGAATCCAGATCATGTCTGTCACTCTCATCAAAATCCTTTTTGTTTCTTGTGCAGTTTTTATACTCTGTGTTGTTTACGTTCTGTATTGGGTACCTTATTGAAAGCTGTGTGACTATTTCTGCTTTTTTTATTAACCAAGGGACAGAAAAGTGGTTGATCCACTCAGATGGTACTATTGGTTAATTTACACAACTAGTACAGCCAGTTGATCCATTCCCTTCAATATCTGGGGGAGTGATCACAGATCACAGGATATTCCGAGTGGGAAGGAACACACAAGGATCATCAAGCCCAGATCTTAAATGAATGGCCCATATGGGGGTTGAACCCTCAACCTTGGTGTCACGCTCTGACCAAGTGAGCTAATCCATGCAACTGATGTAGCCATTTATACAGAAAAAAGACAATCATCCAGTCCTCTTTGTGCTGAGTTCAGCTTTCTTTGCAACAGCCATGATGATCCCCTCATCCTTCTCTGACCTTCACGGGCATATCACCATTCAAATCCCCTACAAGCCTTCTGACATTGTTGTGGGTCGTTGATCAGTCATAGCCAGATAGGCTCTGGAAAAATTGTAAGGTTAGGAACAAAAGAATTGCCTTTTTTTAAATATTGTTTTCTGCTACATGACCTGCACTTGCATCCCAAAACCTAGTCATCACTAGCTAATTAAACCATTGCTTAAAAAAAGGTGAATTGCATTTTCAGATCAAAACTTGGACCTGAGGTGATGGCAGATGGGCTGGAGTCATAATGCTGGTCTTGTGGGATATGAACATTAATTCAATCAAGAGAGGTAAAGTTAGAAGATGACCTAAGTAGCATTGAGTCCAAAACAGAAGTATATCTTTTATATTTGTGCCATGCAGGGTAAGTCATCTCAGTGTTCCTTCCTTGCGCAACCAAGTATCGTGTTATCCTGATATTGTCACATTACAACATGAGAGCTAATAGTGAGTTGTCCATCAGTTGTGCTCCCTAAATTGTTTTCAATGACATTGCTTTCCAAGGTAGCATCTTCCATTTTAGCTAAGTTGGTCAGAGCCTAGTGCTAAAAACACCAGGGTTGGGGCTTCAATCCCTATATGGACCACAAGAGCTGGACTCGATGATCCTTCTGGGTCCCTTCCAACTCAGGCTATTCTGTGATTCATTTCTGTGATTAGTTCAGACAGTCTTAATTATTGTATTCGTTATCTTAAAAGATATATAGAGTAATTAACACTTTTCTATCTGGAAAGCTCCTTTCCAACACCCTTTGAGTAAAGATAGATATTGCACTCCAGGATAGCTTTTCTGTCTGTCATGGCAGGGACCATCAAGGAGCACTCAGTGTCACCTAACTCAGCCATGAGGAGCTCTAATGCCCTTGAAAGCTGCACCAAATTGTTCCAGATTGCCATTCCACAATCCAATGGATCAAAGGGACACTTGTCTTTGTCTGGTAACAGGCAATTTGAGCCTGTATGTAAAATTTGCTGTGTGCTAGAAATGAATGTCGTAATAGCCAAGATTGGTACAAACAGGCAAGACAGAAAAGGTTTGGCTACTGGAGATGGATCTGGTTTGAAAGTTATAAAGAAAGCAATGAGAAGTTGAAGAAGAAAGTTCTAGGATAATTGAAAAAACTTCTCAAAATGTATATTTTTACATTATAGAACTGCTAACGATGAAACAATCTGAAAGAATGGTAAAAATTTCCTCACCAGCAGAAGGGGGACAAGATGTACTGGCAGGTCACATTCCTATGATTCCGTTCAATATATTCATGTAACACATGACTATATTATATATTGATGCCTTAGGTTTAAACTTTTATATTTTTCAAATCCTGTACTGCCTAGTGTGTGTAAGTCTGAAGTTTTGTGTGGCCTGTTAGCTACTGTTCTCTCATGCTGGTTAGACATAACAAACCCTCTCTAGGTTTGCACTTCAAGGACACCTTGTTGTCCCAGGCCCCGAAATATGTAAACTAAAGCCTTTGAGAGGAGGGGCAAACTTGGGGTGATTACATCATTAACTGAAATTATAAGTGGAAAATTAACCCCGATATGCAAATGGACCAAACTTATAAAAGTGTGAAGAACCCGTGACCCAGCGTCCATCTTAGGTGGAGCCCCTCAGAGGCTTTTGACTGCCCGAGGTGTACCTTTGAAGGCCCTTCAAATAAATACCTGCTTTCATTCTCCTAATCTTTTCTAGCCCCTGCTTTCAGGTAGCCACTTCAAGGCATCAGTATAAACTGGAATACAATGACAAAACCAGGTGTCTCCAAGTCTACAACGCACATCAGACTTGTAAAATATTAGGAATATTTTTTCAGAACTTCACATTCCAATTTACCTGAATCTGTTACAGAATTATTACCAAAACATATGACTTTATTATAAAGAGGTTTTTTTCTTCATCTTGCAGTGTTTTTTATTTGTTGCTCAAATGAAGTAATAAAATCAAATAGGAAATATATGCTGAAAAATGGATTAAAACCTGTCTGTGGAAGAATATCACATGTTAAAATAACATCAGCAACTCAGCCCAAAGAATGTTGAAACGTATTTTTCTCCAAATATGTGACTATGGAAATAGATGTAATCCACATACCAGATGTTAAGTTAAAAAAAGAAAAACAGCCTCCTTGAGGTGGATTCTATTTTTGCTTCAGTAAATATGTGGATTCTTTATTTGACTTGGGACAAATAGCTAAAAAGCTTCTTAAACATAGTAAGCTAAACTATATAAATCAGTAAATTAGCATGCGTACATACAAACGTTAGAAGCAAAATAGTAAGATTGCAATATATTTGCTTTTTAGTGTGCACCTTTAGGTGCCATAGGAATGCTAACATTTTACACAGAAGTATGCACCTGGACAACTCACTGAATATCAAATTTGCTGAATGGGAACTTGGCTAAAATTATTACATCAGACTCAAAAGGATATTGTTGTTCTGTTGTGCAAACAATGTTCACAGAAGAAATGCAGTTTTTAGTGATTTTTTGGTGTATTTAACAAGTAGGTAAAATCTGCTCTTACAGGTCTGCAGTGGACTCCTGAAAGCACAGCAATATTGAGCGGTCTGGATTGAGAGAAAATCAGCAGTATCGCAACTTTTCAAGGTTGAAATCCCCATGGAAAGATACAAGATACAAAAGAAAAAAAAACAAAACAAGGTGAATCTGGATTTTCAGTCTAGTTGGGACCTCACTGGGAATTATGATGCCATCAAATGGAGTTTTCAGGGTAGCTGGTTTGGCTGGAGCTGGTGTAAGACAGCAACTCAACAGCAACTAATTTCCAGCAAGGAAACTCTTACCCTCTGTCTGGCCAGCAAAGACGTCTTTAGACATCTCGTTGGTGATGAGCATGCTCATGTTTAACCTAATGGCTCTTTGCTCCTAAATAGTTTTGCAGGGATTGGGCACCTAAACGCCTTCTTTCTTCCTGCTTCTTTTCTCTGGCTCTCCAGCAGCAAATGTATTGTGATACTATCAAGCATTTATAGCTACAGTTCTTATTTTTAGAAGCTTTCCTGTTGGAAGCTGAGATATGTTGCTAACTGCTGCACTGGGGAGGTGAGGAAGGTATGGAAGGATCATTATAATCTTCCTTAAAGTTCTCTTCAAGAATTTGACCATACAGGTATTGAGAACATCCCAAAGGAGATGCATTGCTGCAGGGACCCCCAAGGAAAGCACAGAATGTCCAAGGACTAGCATGTTATGTAGAAACAACTTTCACAGGAAGTGGGGCAAGAGGATCAAAGTCATGGGTAGATTTCAAGTCTACCTTTGCCTTGTTCAAAAGAATGTGAAACAGCATAATTCTGGATGTCTTCAGGTTTCTTTGAAGGTCATGAATAGTATTGTCCAAAATCTGGTGTACAAAGTCTTTCTTCCCTCCTTGTAGTCCTTTCAATCATACAAAAATGTAATTTTTCTCCTCCTCACTGTCACGACTTTTCAGCTTACTGCTTATAATTCTGCCTTGACAATCTCATATCTCTGAGTGGCAGTAGATATGAGTCACATTAATCCATTGTATCCAGCTTTATGAACTTGTCAGAACCTGCACCTGGTGTCAATTTGTGTCACTTTGGGTGACTGAACAGAGGAAGGCAACGCATTCATGTCACGGCCTTGATGCACAGCGGTCGATTGCGTGCTGTTTGCACAAGCAGGACTCCTGCCCATGAAGGCTGTCAGCCCTGTCATTGGATCATGTCTCTTTCAAGACTCTAAGCCCCAAGGGTGTTAGTGGAACTATTTCTTCCACATCTTAAGATTCTGCCAGGTTAACTTCCCTGTACATTCTGAGTCTGAATCTATTGCATTGAGCTGTGCAAGTACACTTATGTTTAAACAAATAAACAAAACCTCAGAAAGGCCATAAACTTTAGGTAAGAGTCCTGTTGGCTGCATCTGCCTGGGACAGAACTCACTCTAACAAAATACAGAAGCCAAATAGATAAAAGTGAAGAATACACAGCAATGCACTAGGAAGCAAAATATTTGGGACCATTTTGTGACATTCTTTAAAGAGAAACACAAATGGAGGATAGGGGAAAAAATAAAAAAGGAGCATGAATAAATGCTTTTACATTTCCTGATACTTCATTAAAAAAGTGAAAATCTGCTTCTTCTCTGTATGAAATTAATATTATTTTTTGTGTTCTGATAATCCACCGGGAAGTGGTAGGAAAATATTTTGATATTAGGAAAATAGTTTCTTTTACCTGAAATGAAATAATTTTCTTTAATTGTGAACATGCTTTGATATGTAAAGCAGCCAGAAATAAATTAATAAGCAAAACAATTTTAGATCAAATCAACAAAAAACATTATGTGGTTTGGTTTTTTCCTTCACTGAATATGCTTATATACAAAGAAAGTTTCCATTCTTCCCTGGAAAACATACAATAACTCTAGAATGTATCAGAAAGAAACAGGCAATATAAACTGTATGTTTCAAAGGTGCCAGGATACTCATTTGGGAGGATAAAGACCCAAACTCAAGCTGTTGTTTTGAATTAAGCAACTTTGCCCTCATGTTTGGCTGTGTGTAAGGCAGCTCTCTAACCACAACTCTTTCCAAAGATGAGCAGCTTTCTCTTTCAACAGAGATCTAGGATATGCTTATATGAAGCACTTCACAGTACAAACAACAGAAAAGATAAATTGCAAAAAACAAAGGAAGAAAGGATATAAACAAATTGATTATTGACCTCTGGCTCAGCTGCAGTTAAAAAGCTACACTAATCCAAGCTCTGCTACCCAATGTATTTCAGAAGACCTTTTTAAATGTTACCTAGAAACTTGAGGAAAAAGAAGCCCCAGGAGAGCTTATGAACTTTGGGCTTGTGCGGCATTGCTTTGAAGGTCTTCGTCACTAAACTGTTAAAACAAACAAACACCCTCTCCCCCCCTAAAAAAACCCCATAATATTTTAGTCATATTTGCAAGAAAAAAATACAATTATCATCACAAGCTTTGTTTCAAAGTTGAGAACAAAAATGGGAGTAAGTCTTTGGGTAAAATTTCCATTTAAGCCCTAATCTTTAATAAGACAGGTTTCTAACAAACTTTAGGCATTTGTTTTTTACCTTTATGTATTTCAAAATACGCATCAAACTGCCAAAAATTTAAGGGACCAGTAACTCAACACCCATTTCCATATGGAAATTGGGCTCCTCACATTGAAGTGGTACTTACATCTGTTTTTCACACCATGCAATCATTTTTCAAATAAAACATATACAAAATACCTAGGGAGCAAATACCATTTCAGCAGAATAAAACCTCACCAAAAAATGCTCTACAAGTTGAAATGTTGCCATGTGAGCAACACCTGAGAAAATTCTCTGTCATAAACAGATAGTAGAGAAAGACAAGAACAAACTTTGTCATTTACTCACTGTTTAGGTCCTTGACCTCAACAATATTTATAATGATGTGGCATTAAGTTACAGCACTGCAATTACTTTTGTCAGTCCACCCAAGTAGGTAAAACACATGAGGACAAATAATTTGTCATTTCTTTTCAAGTTTACATTTCTTTTAGGAGGATTATTGGGTTTTTATATTAAAATAATTTAAAATAAAGTGAAGGTGCTACTTGCATTGTCTCAAATGTGTAATTCAGGTTTTCTATCTTATTTTCTTCTTTAACTGACCGTTGCCATACGTCTTTGTACATTATACTTGATGTTTTTCTGCTAAGGAAAAAGATTAATAATTTGAAAGTGGTTGCATTTGCCAGCTCAAGAAATCAGATTTTTTTTGCTGAGTTAGTTTAATGTATGCTGAATGATGACTTTCACATGCTCACTGGAACCAAGACAAATGAACAGAAACACATTCTGAACTTTCATCATTTTTCTAGCAAGCCACAGTCACATGAGAAACTGTTTACTATGCACAGAGTGGTTACAATTAATTTTTATATATTTGGTTAAGCTTAATAAGCCCTTTCTTCGTAGCATATTGTGCCTACCTCTTGAATTAAGAAATATTTAGACATACTTACAAGATGGATGTCAAAGAGTAGGCCTTTTATTTGTGGCTAGTAGTGTCATCTACAGCAAGTTACAGAAAGGGCTTGTTTGCCCTTGAAAGCATTAGTGTCCTCTCCACTAGGGACACTGCACCAAAATTCAGAACACCATTGGACGAACTATAACATATCAAGGGGAACCCATTCCAGTGGCTAACCACCCTCTGGGTGGAAAACTTCTAATATCCAGCCTAAACTTGCCCTGACACAGCTCTATGAGCTTCCCTCAGGTCCTATCGCTGGTCGCCAGAGAGGAGATCAGTGCCTAATCATCAAGTGGCAATTGGTCTAAAGCACAGAGGACATGTAGTGTATCTCCCGGATGATGCTGAACTGTGATTTGCACTTTCCTAGGGCACTCACTTTTTTGTATCACACTGTCTGTTTAACCAATGAAATTAATATATTGTAAGGGAGAAAGGGGACAGAAACCAAAACGTGTGACTACCGCATAGTGTCTACATTGCTATCGCTGTACCACGTCAAGGTCAGTTACCTTCCTTTCTTGTGGTGAGGACCCTCTATTGTGATTTACAGAGCAGTTTACTAACAGGCCGAAAAAAAATGTTTACAAAATGTGAGACCATAAATGAAAAAATGCTGAGAATATTGGAATTTTGTTAAAGTTTTATTGTCATTATTATTTATTATTATTATCATCTTGTTCTTAGCTACATTCATATGGAACTACAATTTCAGGCTCTGCCCATTAACACCATAAACCACTTTAATATCCAGGTGTATATTTCAAAGATAAACATCTATGTATAATTATAAATTAGGTCATTATTACACCGATAAAAGTGTCAAATATTTGAATGCCTTAAACAAATCACCATGCCAATGGCATTTTTTTCATAATTTCTTTTGTGACAGAAAATAAAAGGTCAGATGTTTTCTCCATTGACATTGGGCTTCCAATTTATTTGCGTGCAAATGGGTCTCCGAACTTGCCATCTGGGCTTGGGAGATCCTTGCCTTCTTTCACTCACATTTTAGGTTTCCCATAGCCACTGAAAGCAAGATCTGAATACTACATAGCTCTCATTTCCCTCCTGCCAGTACTACGACTTGCTTCTCTAAATATCTCCTAGCATCCACAGGGGTGTAGTACTGTGGTTATGCCATGTCAGTTTCCTAGCTCACTGCATTGATCCATCACCAGATGAAGCCCTCCAGAGATAAGATCTGTGCATGCAATGCTGCACGAAAGTGGGGTTCCCAGCAGCCAGAATACTGTCAGATTTGTTACCTATATTCCTTTTTTTACCCTACCATTTAATTGGAATCTTATTAAAACATCTGTTTTATGAAGTTATTTGTTTCCAGGCCTGTATCATTGAGCTCAAGAAGGAACCTGCACTGTTTCTCTCTCTCTCACCCCCTGCGAGACCCCCTGTGCAGACCAGTTTCAATCTCTGCATAAGCATCTGTGAAAGTGGCTGCAGAAGGGGTTCTGCTTCAGAACATTGCTTTTTAGTGATTCTGTTTCCCTCTCTCTTCCATCCTAGTGTGCAAACAGTGCACAGCAATACCACCCATATTTGTAAACTTAAAAAAAACCTGACAAATGGGCAAATTTCAGTCATCATTTGGATTTTCTAGTGATATGAGTCCTCTTTCCAGCCTCATGCTGAAAATAAACATCATCCTTGTTCATTAGGGCTGGCAGTTAAATTTAAATCACAAATAATCTTCAGCTAGCTATTGGAGGGTTCTCCTCTTTATGATGAAAAGAAACATTTCAGTTCAGCTCTGTTTCTGCCTGGCCAAATATCCCATTGGTCCAGATCCTGATCCCTGGCACTGATTTCTCAGATTCACCTCAGACCTTAATCATTAAGGACTTATATGATGATCACTGGGCCATGGTTACCATCACTGGACCTGATCCTGACTTCAGTTCATAGCTCGACCTTGGACTTGCCTTTCCCCCATGGTCTTACCTAATGATCTGGACCCTCAGGTGGCCCTGATCTCCTTTCTCAGTCAGTCCTGCCTGTCTTGGGGTGGTGAGGCTGAGCCTCAGCTATCAAGGTCTCTGTCCTGCCCTGACATCACGCTTGAGCTGGATCTGGGTCTTTCTGCTCCCCAGCATAATAATGTGACCGTCTGTCATGCAGCTGTGCACTACTTTGTTTGATCACTGTGTAAGTTATTTATTATTGAGCACTTTAAAGGACAAAATTAAAACTGATGTATTGGCTGTACAAACCTCCTGGACCAGAGGAAAAAAAACATAAGAGATTGAAAGTAAAATGAAGGCTCAGTTGAGTGGTTCATCTCACATCATTAAAAAAGCAAGAAGATATAAATGTGAAGGAGAAAATTAATAAATACCAGGAATAAAACTGACAGTTTTTGACTGCATCTCAAACTTTAAATAATTGCCAAAGGCTAGAGGCTCCTGGGATGATTTACAATGAATACTAACAAAAAAGCTTGTCGACCTTAAGTAAATAAATCCATGACTCTAAAGGGCTGTGCTGGTCTAACATAATTCAATATGCATAGTATAAAAAAAAAAAAAGTGTAAACTACTCAGCTCACACCTCACACAAAGTAATAGATGTTGTCAGATGAACACTGAAGTCAGGACGTTATTGGTTCTTGAGAGAAAGTTACTTCCAGAACTCAACTCGTGCTCATTCTTCAAGCCCTCTGTAGGGCATTATTTTGTAACTATACACATCTATGTCTACTTTGCCATTTCATGGTATTTGAGAAACATTATTCTGATCTTTACTGTTTAATGAAATTGCCTAAAAATATTCGATGTTTCAGCAAATGATTTTGAGTCTAACTGTTCTTTCCAGTGAAAAAGTAAGAGCAAGGATGGAAAAATCTGAGACATGTCTCGGAGACCTGTTTCTTCGAAGAAGCTGATCATTTTTTGTTGTCCCTGTGGCTCCTTTTGAAAGAGAAACAGGAGAAGGCTGGTTATGTGAACAAATGGGGTGCAAAGCCTTTATCTTCTAAAAATTAAGTATCAGTGAGAAAAACAGGCTTTAGGATACTATGCATCCTGCATCACCTTACCTCTGACAGCAGGAGACTTCAAGAATCACACTGCTATTGTTCTCTCCATGTTTTTCTCCTCAGTCTTACACCAGATGATGATTATTACTTAAAGATTAACTTACATCAATTTTTTCAACTTTCATTTCAATAGGGTGTTAGAAGACAGAATCTAATGTCAAATTTGGCATATCTGACCCTTACCACCTGAGGAAAAAGGCACAGGGCTCTTAATTGCCCTTGGCTACTGATACTTTGCTACTGTTCATGTTGCCCTATGCAACAACAGGCTCAGTCAGAATCAGATCCTATTTTGTTGTGTGCTGTAAAATCCAAAAGACGGAGCTTTTTCTCTTAAAGTGATATATTCCAAACCAAAACAAGGGCAAAATGCACCCATGCACAGTAAGACAAGTCAAAAGTATTACAACTCCACTTACCTTTCATTGAAATCACGTTTAAGAATTCATCTATTTGTTAGAAATCACCTTGAAATTAAGATACAGGGTGTGAATTGCTAACAGATATAATAATTATATATAAAATTCATATCACTTTTACAGACTATAAATCTTCATGGAGGTGTTTGCTCACAACTTCAGCTCTAATAGGTCTGTTTTTAATGTCTTTATTAATTTTGTCTTGTGTATTGTTGTAAACGTATCATCGTTCTCCTGCTCACTGAGATGAAACTCATCTTTTTTTCTTACTGCTGTTTCCCAGGAGTATGAAACACAAATGAGTTACACCTCATCAAACCTCACATTTTTCTTCTGTGATACAGCTAGTCATGTTTTCTTGCTGGCACATAATTCAACTTGCAGATGTCTCATCAGCCTCCCTCTCTCCTTGACGCCTGTCAACTGTTTGTCCTCTTGGTGAAGGTGTTCAGTGCATTATTATTCCAGTCTGAGGAAAGTCCTTGGAAAGTGTCTGTTAACAGGGTGTGTAGACCCCCGACATACAAACTCATACTTTTCTCTAAGCCGCTATTCAGGAATGGCATGAGTTAGAATGCTAAGGCGATAATGAGAAATACTCGTTACATTCCTGATGGATTAGAGACAAATCAAATTGCCCTGTATTCTGAGGATCCTGATCCTGCAGTGAGCTCAGTGCATCTAATAGAGAACCTTGGATCATAAATTTGCATAGCTGGCTGTGAGATTTAATTTTTAATTACCTGAACTGTGTGAAACTTCTTAGAAAGTGGCCAGAGTGTTTTTTATTTCAGCATTGAAAGAGGGCATCCAAAAAACCCCATGTTGCACCATATTTATTACCTGACAAGCTTTAAAGGGCAGAAGTAGGCGGTGTGAACAAACAGTAAAGGTTGAAAAAAAAAACCCTAAAGTTAAGGTATATTACTGGCAAGGATTGATGGCCTAAACAGAGATGTCAGTGACTTTTACGTTTAAGGAAATGACAAACCCTCACAAGTGAGACTATCACAATTTTGTCAGAAAATTATGATCTTCAGGATTTGTACAGTAACTTCTTCTAGGTGTGTGATCTCTTGTAAAGTCAGTGCAACATTTCTGAACCATGCAAGTTTGAAACTCACAGAGAGGTAAGTGATAGAATCACAGACTGTTTTGGATTGGAAGGGACATTAAAAGCTCATTTAGTTCCAGTCCTCCTGCCATGGGCTGGGACACCTTCCACTAAACCAGGTGTCTCAGAGCTCCATGCAACCTGGCCTTGAGCACCTCCAGAGATGGGGCATCCCCAACTTCTCTGGACAACCTGTTCCAGTGCCTCACCACCCTCACAGTGAAGAATTTCTTCCTAATATCTAATGAAAATTTACCCTCTTTTGGCTTAAAACCACTACCCCTTGTTTTATCACTACATTCCCTTGTAAATAGTCCCTCACCAGCTCTCTTTTTGGTCCCCTCTAGGTACTTGAAGTCCTCAGCATGCACTCACTCATGGAAAACAAAAACAAGCAGCCTATGATCAGCAATTTCAGGCCTGTTCTGAAATGACCAGGTCTTGGAGTGACAGAATCATTTAGCCTCAAAACTGTTTCAATGCCTGACCTCTGAAGATACTGCCAAATAGACAACAGTGCCAGTTATAATATCTATTTGTATAATGTAGGCATCTGTCAGCCGAAAACCATCCACCATCTACATTTCAGTGAAGCCACCAAAAAGCTGTCACTCAGAAGCATGCCTCAAAGGCAAGCCTGCCCAAACCTAGAGTGAAATGTACACTACACTTCCTTCAGTGATGTTTTTACCTTTCTGAATAAAGGCAAAAAATACTGCATCGAGCATAAGCACACAGAAAAAAAAATGCATCAAACACTGAAAAAAGTCACACAGGGCTTTGAAATTGAGAAGATAAAGATATGACAGACCATTAGAAGATGAAAAAAGGAAATGAGAGAATCAGATCAACAGGGCCTCAGAGACCAAATTTTATAAAGGTCTGGGTGATGGGTGCATTTGGAAAAGCAGAAAGCAGAAAGGTGATGATACTCATTGTATGATAATATGTAAGCCTAAATGGGAAATTTGGAATAAGGTGATGAAAATGAGTTAAACTGGGGTAATGTTGAAGATGAAAATGCAGCAGCACAAGGATATCTGATGGTTATCTGATGTAAAAGAGAAAACATGACCCTCAGATTTGGTTGTTCAAAGTTGTCAACTAGAACGGAGATGGGGGGGAAGAGAAGCTATGAAATAAACTTAAGGCGTTGATTTTTGGTCATATTGACTTAAAAAATGCTGATGACTCATGCCGGGTGAAATACTGGGGGTGCCACCATCAGCATGCGATTAGAAAATACATAAATCAGCACAGAGCAGATGTGTATGGATAAACTGCCAGAAATAACGTACTTAGTGGGACAAACAGAGAGTGAAGGATAGCGATTTGGAGTACCTCAGGGACTAGAGGGGAAAAGAGATGCCATCAAAATAGCTGATAAAAGAACAGTTAAAGGAAAACAAAGTGAGTAGACCATTATACTGAAAGTAAATGGTCCACAAGCACCAGCAGCATTGCTAACAACTCTCAGGAAGAGGAAAAAAAGCCTGAAACAAATTCCCTAAGATGCGATAGCAACTAACACATTATGGGTTCTGCTTAGGGCAGTACTCAGAAACCCAGGAACAGGAAAAGAGCAGAAAATCAGCAGTAAACATCTCAGTTGAAACGAATGAAGATGATGGAGCCCTGATTTTTGGGCATGAACAGGCATTACCCACAGTAGACACATATAATATATATTTAGGGGGGAAAAGCCAACATGTAAACAGTGTTCTTGAGAAACAAAGGGAAAAATCAGTTTAAAATGCTGTACTTTGTCTAAAATACTTTTACTTGTTTTTAAAGAAAAAAAAGGAACTTAACCAAGTTATTTGGTGCTATAAATCAGTATTTCAGAAATTTCAGTTAATAAACACCTCAGAAGTATTCAACCATCTATTTCGTAGCAATAAATGCAGTTTGCAAGTATATGCCCATGTTTACATAAAAATATGTCCAGTTTCGTCCACATGTATGTCAAGAGAATAAACAATAAAAGAGAAATAGCTTATAGGCCATAGAAGAGATTATATAGAATTATACAGTCATAATATCATTAATTAATACAGAAGGGCAACTAAAATCTAGTCTAGAGTTTTAAAGCCCACTTACTGAATGTCAAAGTTTTTTGTTAAGGGGGTCTTAACTGCAGTTGGCCACAGAGCTAAACTCTTACATTTAAAATCATTGAATTGTCTTGGTTGGAAGGGACCTCTAAGATCATCAAGTCCAAATAATTTCACTCTGCTGAGTGCAGAACATTCTTACCAGAAGCTCTATTTACTTCAGAAATGTTTGACAACCAACATGCTTGAATTCTGCATTGCTCTAGGGCCTTCACAAAGAAGTAATTGTTTTGAAAAAAGAGTAATATTTTTAGAGGAAACTTCTGGTATTATAGGAAATAAAAGATAAGGCAATCTGTGATGCAAACACAGCTTTCTGTAGTAGTGTGATTATTGCTATTTTTGTGCTGGAAAAATCCAGAACAGCCAGAAACAATTCCACCTGTCAGCTGCCATATTATTTGTAACTTCTTATGTGTTTATGTTTCAAGTGCCTCTCTCCATATAAATTAGTTCTACATGTGTTACATTAAAATCAAGAATTTTTTAGCTCAAAATGTATTTCAAGATTATGGTATCTAAAAATAAGTATTTCGTGTCTTAACCATGTTAATAGAGAAAATTTCAATAAAAAGATATCATTTTGATTAAGTGAAAGACAAACAGATTGAGGAACAGCTTCACAGGGCATTCAGTGCTGAACCCTTTTCATCTAAATGAGCTCTGCCACTAACTTCAGCTGGAGCAACAATAAGCCTGCAGTTATTTGTTCTCAGTTAAGTTTTCAATAAGCTTTGATTGACGTATGTGTACTTTGCTGAATTCAGCAGTACAGCATAGTAATCAATGCATTGTAGAAGTAAGCTATAATTTCAGAAGCACCTGCCTCTCACATCAAATTGGAAAAATTCTTAGAGAATAAGCTATTTGTTTCATATGGCTCTGGAAACAGATACTCAAGTTGTATCTGTCTGTTCATGTGTATTTTATGTCACATCTTCGAAGAAAAGTATTTCTTAAAATGTGTAATCTCCTGTATCTTGTTTTCATTATATTTAAATTATCCTTCACCTGTCAAGATAATTTAATTATTTTAGAATGCAAGCTGTTGTTATTTTATCAAAATCACCAAGAAAAACCAGGTTTGAGTGTTTGTTCTATAACACAAAGCTGAGGGACAATCAACATAAATCTGTCCCACAGGGATTTGGCATAGAATGCTGAGCTCAGACGCACGCCATAGAAATTGCCATGCAGGTGACGTGCTGTGAATTTTAAACATCATATCACAAAGCTGACAGCTCCCGGCTGTGGACTTTCTCTCTTTCTTGATAGGACTTTCATTGGTGGTTTCACAAGACAACATAGGTATTATTCCCACATATCTATCTCTGTCAAAAACTAACCAAGTTGCAGCATTTCTGCGTTATTTCTTTTTGAGTCAATTCAATCAAAAAAATTTTAAAAGTCATTTAACAATCGAATAAACCTCTGTATGCATGTCATCATCCTCCTAGTATGCAAAAGGCTGCTGCGGCTTGGACTCCAAGGACAAGGTTACCCCTGAAGGGAGAGAAGGGCAACACTCTCTTCTCGACTCAGCTGATCTACTGCAAAACTTTTATGAGTAATTTTAATAAGGAATAATGTTTTCCTGTAATCAGAAAACAAAAAGATGTTTCTGTGAAAAGTGTTTGAATAGCTGATCAATAATGACGGCCTTAGGGCAACCCCCAAAGAAGCTAGAAACTGCTCAAAATGTTAATATTTTGAGTCTAAAGTTGAAATAAGTAGTTAGAATTAAGATATGGGTTGGGACTTTTTACTCTTCTAAATATACTTTTCCTGCTGTATGATTCTATTATCTAGATAATGATAGAAGGAGTGATAATGCTGAAAATATCACAAGAAATCTTCTTTCCTAAATATTTTCAGTAAGGTCATAAACAATACTCACATCTGGTTGCTCATCAGGGGTAAAAAAGAAAGAGAGATAATGTAGCCCAAGAAATTTAGAATCTCCTCAATGTGCTTTTCATACAGGAATGGACTGATGGCTTACTTTGCCAGGACTTGCTTGAATCTAAAAACCCCATCTGCCTATCAGTGCTTGACTCAGCTAGGCATCCAGAGACCCTCTGAAGACAGAAGAATCCAGAAAAAAGTTTTCTTGGGCACCAGACTGACTAAGACAAATTTCCTTAGCATCAGTAAATGGGTATGTTTCTTTCAGCTATTATTGTCTAATTAATTCCAAGTTGGTATGCTAACATCAATCCCCTCCAAACACCTTTTACACTAGTATAACCAGACCTGTAAGGGAGAACCATCAAAGAAAAATGCAGGATTGTAAAATCGTTTTGGAAAAGAGAGCAGAGATCTTTGGAATTCTTTCTTTTTTTTACACAACATGGTCTTTGTTAAACCAAATTATTTTACTAAAAAAAGATCTAAATACAAAAGTAGTTACCAGAAAGCTCCAATTAACCAGCAATGCACTGGGTGAAGAGAATGTGTAAGTATTAGTGGGCAATTTGAGTCCATGAGTGTCTAATTTTCCCTATTCACTTCTGTGGTCAAAAGTGTTTCAGATACACAGGAAAATCTTTAATTAGACTGATATTTCATTATGTAATTGTGACCCAGTGAATGCTTTCATATCAGAGGTAAATGTAGAGCAAACAGATGGAGAATCAGGGACACTATGCTTAAGGAGTGCCTAACACTGGTCCCATACATTTATATATAATAAGGTCATAATCGAGAGGCAACAGGTGCACTCTTATAAATTTGAGATTGTACATTCTCTGACACACAATATTTTAATGTATTATTTTAAATAAAATAAAATATGTCAATTATATTTGAACATCTCTTCCTCTTGTATTTAATGAGGCAGGGGAAACGAGCACAGACTAAAACACAATATTGACATACATGGCCATATATATGGTATTGATTACATTGATTTTTAAACCTCTATGTACGTGAGATCAACCTGAAGCAGAATGTTTTTGGATACATGACCTTTTCCAGAAGAAGTATTAATAAAAAATATGTTACTTATCTATATAAATTGAAAGTAACTGTCCTATCAAATATTATTTTTAGTATTCCTGTTCTGAATTACCATGCTTCCCAGTCATCAAGTGTTTTACCCCCCTTTTTTTTTCCCCAAGTTAATTGCTTGTAAATTAATTTGGTATGTGAGTAAATGTTAGTCTAGGTATTCAGCAAACATTTTTTCCAGGATGCAGTTTTTTATCATTCATATCTGAAGAATTAACATTAAAAAAATCAGTTTCATGCTGCCTTCCAAAATAAATCACAGTTTTATTTTAGAAGCAGTTCTCCTTAAGTTCCAAAATTAGAGGGAATTTAAGTGAACTTAGTGAATATTTTTCCCCTTCAGAAATATTTTTGGCCATTTCCAAAAACATATTTAATGCATTTCTCACTTCCTCTGAGTCTCTCNAATGCTTTTCTCCCTTCCTCGTGGTTTCTTTTTCTTTTTTCTTTTTTTTTTTTTTTTTTTTTTTTTGTTTTGTTTTGTTTTGTTTTTAATCTATATGTGGGTTATAGGTGGATACATGATGTAACAATTAGGCAGTTATTAGCAATGTGAGCTTTTTGTCCCAGACACTTTGCCTTTAATTTCTAATGGGCAATTTTCATCAGCTCTGGTGGGAAATAGCTCAGAAAAAATGAATATACATATCTTTATAAATAAATTGCTTTCTTCACTCTTTGCTGCTTGGAATGGCCACATGCACCCAAACTGCTGAGTTTTTATGGACCTTCCTGCAGGTAAGGAAGAAGTAGCTTGAGGGATGACCAGAAACTGGTTTACAGCAGTTTTTAAACTTCTCCCTTCTTCAAAATACAATATAGAAGAGCAGCTTTGGGTATTCAAACTCAAATAAAACTGCAAAATCTTACAAAGCTGTACACTATTGCAATCCTTCACTAGGAAATGCTATATGCTGACAAATGCTACAGGTATTTAGAAAAATCTACATTAAATTTGCATATCAAAATCTCCCTTCCTTTCCCATCTACCCAAGAATTTATGAAACTTGGTTCCCTGTTTATATTCCTCAACCATATTTCAGCAGAGTTTCTGGCAGACTTCACCTGATGGTTTCTCTGGAGACACTGAAAAATGGAACAGCCTGAGTTACTTTCATTTTTCAAATGGGGTGTTAATAAAATTGACTACTATGATCACTATAAAATGTCTATGTATTTTTCCTTTTTAATTTGCTTAGCTAAATTAAGAGCAGCTAAGTTCATGTCCTGATTCATTTTTTCTGTCTTCATAATATAATGCATTTGCATAAGGCGAAGAGGGAAACATTGACTAAACTTTCAGCAATTTTAAAATCCCCTAAGGACACATTATGATTATGCCAAGCGACCCAGGGGCAGGTGCTAATATTAAATAATCATATTCATACTATATGGGCAATGGATTCATGTTTGGGTTAACCTGTCACAAGAAACCCAAGGAACAGACTTGTGGGATTTTTTTCCCCTTTTATAATATAGATTCAGTTCTTAAGGCATTCCCAGCTACCAGTGAAAGAACCCTTGTTTCCTTTTGCATCTTTAAAAGCTTTAAATATTCCGTTCTCAAGCACAAATAATTTGATGGTGATTAAAAAATATTATCTGCCTTTAGGATTCTCTGTTCTGGAAGATGCATTTTCATTGATAAGACTGCTCAGCTAAGAGGACACTGGCAGAAATATTGAGTTGGTTTCTTGGTTTGCCCAGTTCAGGTCTCTTCTGTACTCACGGTTGCTTCTCATATCTCCCTAAATTTTTTCCCAGCCTCTTTCCACCATACCCATTCTCTATTTCAGGCTCTTATTCTGGCTAGTTCCAGTCCTGTCTGTAAAGTATGTCCCACTGACAGGGGAAATCCTTCCTCTTTTTATGTCTTTGCACCAATCTCTCTACCATGAGATCAGTAGTCTTGCTGAATCTGTCACTTCAGCAATGGGCCTGAACTAAAGCACCTGGTTAAAAGGTTTCAAACATTCCTGTAGGTGATCATACGTAAAGTTAATAAATGAATATAATTTTTCTAAGTTTATTAGAGCAACCCAATTTCTTGAAACAATTGTGACTTTATTGGTACTAGATGAAAGAGTAAACCATGTTGCAAGTCAGCAGCAAAGAATGTGCTCTGCAAGACAGCCATTGACTTATTTGAAAGGCATTGAGGGTTTTTATATTTTAGGATTAGGATATGCAGTAGACAAAAGCAAATCCAGTTCTATTCAGATTGAAACAAATGATTGATACTTCCACAGTGATCACAAATAATTACTGTTAGGATTTTTCCTTTAAGGGAAGTATGTTTCTGTCATGTTATCCCAACAGATAAGTGCTGCAAGAATCTAGAGGAAAATAAGAAAACTGACCGTGTGTCTTATCTTCCTGTCGATTTCTGACATATCTGCACGCTATGTAAATAATTAATTTCCCACTTCCCATCACATGATCTTCTCACTAGTTCAGACACATGTTTACAGTCACTGAAGTATCATCTTGTCAGTGTTGTCCTGCTTTCTCCTACTCACTCTTCCTACAGTTTTATTATTTATTCACAGTCTTCCTTTTCAAGAAGGATCTGTCTGTCTGAACCTATTGTATGAGGCCACCATATATATACACCAATCACATGCTTAAAGCATTATTTCACCACGTCTCACCAAACTGAGAACATCTATGCTGTCAGGCAAGCTGAAATAGAAATCTGTAAAGCAAAACCACTGTGCTGTAAGTACCATTTATTTCTTTCTAGATTCTTTGTTACAGATTTTTCTTTGTCCTTTTGGTTAGTGTTTAGGACAGTCTGCCCATGATATGACAGTTTATATCAACCTTGTGGCTTTCAGTGGAGACACTTAAAGGCAAATTAGCCTGTTCTTACAGAACTGCATTGCTTTATTTGGCTTTCAAAGGCTGTATGACTATTACTGATGTTAAAGGTGTTAGGTTTTTTATCTCCCCTGTCTCAGGACTCAATAATTTTTCTTTACCCAATTTTAATTAGGTAATTCTCTTACAGGCAGGCAGCCTAATGTAGATTTCAAACTGTAAGTACTACTCCCTTTCTGCTTAGTCTGGATGCCATGGCTATACTGTTAGAGCACAGAATCCCAAAACTTCTCATAGGTGTTCGAATAAAATTTCAGTAGAGTTACCTTGCTTGAAAGGTCCTTGGCATAGTTTTGGTCAGGGCCAAGTTGAACACTCCAGAAAAACTTCCACTTACGATTCAGGAATTAAAATGGACAAGTGCCTGTTTCTAGCAGTAATTGAAAAAGTGATTGCCTAGTTTCAGGTTTTGGGGAACTAGGTTTCATAAGCACACTCATGGGTCAGAAAGTGTCCAAATTTTATTCACTACCATAGACACTGCAGATGTAGAGAAAACTTCAGATAAAGATCAGCGGCAATTAATGAGATGTTTGTAGTGGAAGATTGAAAATGCTGACTAGCAGGAATAGGCTAGACCACAGCTATGCATCAAGCAAGAGCCTTGTCCTCTCCATCCGGCAATTGCATGCTTGAATAACATACAGAAACCAGCAATGATTTGTACAGGATAGCTACCAGCTTCCCCTTCATTAAAGGCTTGTTCTGCAGCATGTCATGATTCCTCTGTTGCATTGGTAAGGAATGTTTTCAGTTTCATATTTTCTCATCATTGGTTTTCAGAGTTAGGGACTACTACCTAGCTGACAACAGAGATTTCCACTGTCTTGCCTTTTCTTCTCACTCAGGTTGTAGAGATGCTGATTGTTCCTTCCCCTGAGAGCTCATGGGATGATTCATGTTACCCTGGCTACTCGTTTCTCTGGTTTGTTTTGCTGGTAGGGTTTGGGGTTGTTTGTTTTTCCGGGAGAGGAAGAGGAGGAGCATGGGGAGGAGGAGGCTATCCACACAGTCTCATTTTTCAATTTTTCTTTCCTAGACTTTCTGAACTTTTTATTTTATTGCTTTTCCTAGTTTTGACTCCTTCAGGTATTCATCTGAATGTCCTCCATCATTTAATTTACAGCAGTCCTTCAAAACATGAGAGAAATTCTCATCCTCTGCCTGAATGTCACAGTTAATTCAATACATCACATGCATTTTAAAACTGTTTTTCAGGTCATGTTCACATTCTCTACCTTACTTGTTGGATACTCCAGAACTTGTCTTAGTTCCAGCATATGCTATTAGTTTAAATTAGAGCTTCTGGAAGAAATTCATCAACAGACTGATGTCTGATGAAAAACGCTTCCTCGCATTCTTGTATAATACGATTATAGCTGTTCTCTTCTTTTCTGAGCTAGAGAAAAAATGCAGACCAATGGAGGGAAGAAGGAGGGGGAAGTGGTGAGATAATAAGTTAGAAATAAATTAGAATCATATTAAACAAGCTTGGAAAGGCAAGCTACACCAGTATGAAATTCAGTGAATAAAACCAGCTGCCTGTATTTGCAATTACAAACTTGTGATGCAATTGCCTGTTAATGGCCCAGTTAAATAGTGAAGGAGATAAAAATATATGAGTTACACAGATAATAACAGATATCTCAGGCCATAAATTGGATTTATATGAGGGCTTTTTTCCATTATCTCATCAATGCATTAGCACAAAAAGTCTTCACAGAAAATAGTCACTCGTCTAGTAACTCGGTCATCCATTCTCTATCATTCCATTTGGGCAAGAGTAGGACTCACTTCTTCTGGGCCACTACTGTTGCGTTTATAATTGTAGCAGTGCTCAACTCAGTAAATCTATGCATATCTGTGGTTTTCTCACTTTTTTTCTAAAGCTACCATACTACCAGTTTGGCCAGTGCTGGATTGTTCCTTAAGAGACAGTACACAGTACACAAACTCAGATTTCTTACAGATACCTTATTCCATTGTAAGCATGCTTCTTTAGCTGCATCCATCATTCTTGGTTGAAAACAAATCCCATAACTGGACACATCTCCAGGAGGGCTCTAGAATATACAACTTTCAAGAGATCGTCTCTATAATACCCATGATTATATGATGATTGCCACATAGCTCTAGGGAACAGTGACTTCTGAAGCTCCCAACACATTTGTTTGGGCAAGCTCTAAATAAAACCAGGATGGAAAGTTGATGCAAAAGTAAAGCAGCATAGAAACCGTGTTTCCTTTTCATGCAGTTGTCAGAGATTGAAAATAATTCATGCCTCAAACATTGATATAAAGTTCTAAAGAAGCTACAACCACAGAAACCTCCTTGAAGAACTTTGGACTAAGTCCAAACTACTACTAAGTCAAACTACTGAGATTAGATAAAGGGAAAACCCATTCTTTCATCAACCTCAGGCCCAGGAAGAAATAAAAAAGTAAACAAAGAAAAGAATGTGAGCCAAACCCAGCAGCCGTGCTAAGATTCTTCCCTGACTGTGTTTGGGGTGAGGAAGACCACAGCCCACAGAAGCCAGGTTTACACAGACTCCCCTCTGAAACGAGGTGGGAGGGGAGGAGCTTTCATGTGTAACCTCTGCTCAGAGGCAGTGAATGCCCATCCTCCCTTTTACTCAAACCGGCCCAGCTGTGGAACCCCCAACCCCACAGGCCACATCCACGGGACATTCACATGAGAGACTGTGCCCCACAGGACTGCACGTGATGCAACAGACCCAGAGTCTGCTGTAAGAGACTGCCCCCCTCCCCAGGGGGACATGCCTGGACATTGCCACCTGGCTCCAGGGTATATTAACCGATCAGATTCTATGCTTTTGGGGGGACTTTCACCACCAAGAAGACCGGCTGGAGAGGATCAACAGAACATTGTTGTGGTCCACAGTGTAGTAATATTTTCCTTATTCTGTCCCTGTCACTCTCTTTCTGTCCCCCTCATCCATTTTCTACTTCTTTCTATATCTCTCTCTCTCTCTCTCTCTCTCTCTCTCTCTCTCATATCTACCATCGCATATGGTCTCCTTTGCATCTTAATTCGGGCAGAGGAATTTCCTAGGAACCTTAATAATAATTGGATCTTAACAGCAGTACTACAAGACTCCTCTGCAGCTCAGTTAGCAGTAGCCACAGGGTGAATTTGAAGCTAAATGTCTCTGCAGTCAGAGGGCCTGAGACTTGCAGCCATGGGCCTGAGTTGACCTTTATGCTTGCTGAAATTTGAGACATTCCCACTTTCTCGCACTGTGTTTCACAAGCAGGAGACACTGCAGCAGAAGTAAAGGAGACCTCTGTATCAGTTTGCTGAGACAGTGTTCCTGAAGACCAAATTGCCTGGGATCAGCCAGTTCCACAGTGCTGAAGTAGGACCAGTACCTAATCCCCTCTTTCTATGCCTGCTTATCATAGCATAGTGTGCTTCTCAATTCAGACTTGTTGCAACCTGCCTGAAAAAAACAAAAAAAGGACTATGCTGCAGCCATCTTGACAAGACTTCTTTTTCCTTTAATCCAGCACAAAGTATTCTAAAAACATCTACAGCTAGTTAGCTCCATTTTAGAGACTGGTTAAATATCAGAGCTTCAGGCAGCAACCTGAAATCTATGCTTAGCCTAAAACTCCATGACTATGACAATGCAAGACTGTGATATTAAGATGGAAGAGCTGACACAGTGAAACTGATATTGATAGTAGATTTCAATAAGTAATTGATGGTAGATTTCAATAAGTAAGTGCAGAATCATATTCAGAAAACTGTTCTTACAGTCACTGTATAGAATTTGCCTTCCAACAGCCATTCTTCTGAATAAAAAGAGAAGAGCATCCATTATAATACAGGTGTTGACAGCCAGCTACCCAAAGCCTCAAGAAAACCATTAGAAATTTTGATAAATTCTAAGATTTTATTTTCCATCTATGGACAGTTTGGATGTGTTAGACAATACTCATTGTTTCCTGACTACTTACTCAAACATGTTTAAATGCAGTCAGTTTTCATGAAATTCCTTGCTTTTGGTTTCTGAGCAGAAGTTCTTTTTATTGTTTTTCTTTTTATTTTATTTTTCCGCCTTGTTTATTTGTTTGTTGTAAAAATTGGAAATGACTAGTTGATGATAAAAAAGAATGTTCAGGATTTATCTCATAATTATTCTCTAATTATGTTTAATTAGTTTAATGGTCTTACTGCTACTGTCACTACACAAAACTCCTACAATTATAGGTAAGAACTTCATGTATGTAGCAGAAGATGAAAAAATTCCTGAATTCAAGTTCATTTCTATTTTTGGAACTTGTAGAGGAATTTATTTGGCCAACTTCCTCTCTGTACAAATGGCCAATTTATTGGCAGAGACCCAGGTAATCGGATCTGTCTGCCTCATCTATTTTAAAACACCTGCAATGTAGACATCTACATATGCTCTACTTTCCTAGAACTCTTCCACAAGAAGTGGAAGAAAGAGCTACTGCTGTATCTCATCTCAAGGCAGGCATCTAAAGTATATCAGATGCATCATGCACCTCACGTTTTACTCTCTTTACAAAAGTAATACAGGCAACTGTCTCAGGCACAGATATTCAAAATTACATAAGTCAAATTCTTCCTTCAGATTGTTCTGTTGCAGGACCAAAATGGAGACTAACAGTAATTCTTCCATCTGCGGATCATTAGATACATTTTAGCATGCAGATTCCAACTAATAGGACTTTCACAGATAAAATGCTTGGAGCAAGCAGGCCCCTGAAACTAAACTGGGCAAAAAGAGGACTCTTAGCTGTTGAAGGAAGGAGATCAGCAGGCTGTCCGTCTCTGAAGGCAAGTCAAAAAAGAGGCAAGGAGTTATCTGGGCACAGAAAAAAACAATGAACCACCTGAAAAACTACAGACTCCTTCAGGTAGATGAACTGCATGAAGAAGTACAGGAAGTTCTTATGTGCTTGTGGTTGTCTTCCTAATGGGCAGGTGATATACGTGCACACATGTCTCAAGGGAAAGGATTTTTCCTGAACTACAGGATGAGAGGAGAGCTCTGTGGGAAAAAGGAAGTTTAGTAGCTTCTATGTAGAGCCCGACCTCCAACTTAGCAGTTCCAGTTTCACTGCAAAAGTTGAAACTGGGGAGGTTTATCAGTACAGCTTCCAGGAAAATTAATGTCCAGAGTCACTGTCAGGCAGTCCTTTGTGGGACCATCACTGGCATAGATACAAGCACTGTAATAAGTCTACAGTCTGTGAGCCTATGAGCTGTGTTCAGGACTGTTTTACAACAGCAATACCAAAAAGTCTAAGATACCTAAGTGTCTTTATCACTTGGCTCAGAAATTACTGTTTTACCCACAAGTTCAGCTAATTGCACTGTTCTGTCAAATTACTTCCAAAATACTATTGTGCAAATATCATTTTTCTAAACAGCATGGTCAGCATAAACAGTGTGGACTTACAAACTATGATACATGGAAGACTGCATGCTAGAATCCCCATCTATATAGACCACCTAACACCTGAGACACACAACAAAAGCCAAGGTCAAGGTAAGTCTCTATTATCATTGCAATTGGTTTGCAATAGCCATTTAGTACACAAAAGAGGACTTTTAGCCAGGAAAGATACTTAGAGGAAATAGATCATTTTTCTAAGAGTTCTCTGAACACCAAAGGAAGAATTATCTAGCTATGAGCAAAAAAGTGAATCCCACTTAGCACATACTGTTCTATCCTGGAACTTGAATACAAAGTCATTAAACAGAGTTGGAAGAAAATGATGGAAGTAAATCTTTCCAAAACCACATTCCTGAGACTTTAAGCAGCTTTTCAGTCTCATGAAACCAACCAACAGGAGCAAATTTTCCATAATCCTAGCAGCACTGAACACAGACTGCACGTATAACTTGCCTGTGCTAATTGCAATGAACACTCCCTACAACAGAGCCCTGAGCAGCTCTGGCTGCTACACTTGGACAAACATAGAAGGTTTCACCCAGTGCACCAGAGGTTATCAAGGCATATAGGTAACTGATAATAGGCAACTATTAGATAGCAGCACAAACTCATATATCCAGGCTATGCATGACAGAAATATCCAGCCGTCAGTAAAAGGCATTTCCCTGAAAACAATCATTCCATCTTCATCTTTGAGGAGATATTTTCATCTCCACAAAGGAAACATAACAAGAAAAACCTCAGAACTCTCTTTATAACATATTATGATATCTCCCCTCAGCATTGACCTCTCCGTATTCCACAGAATATACACTATGTCTCGTTCCCTTAAGTGATCAGTATCTATTCACCTCTCTCAGGTTCTCTTTTTCTTGCTTTCCATCTCTTTTTCTCTCTCCATTCAGTTCTTTTTGCCCTGTCAATGTTCCTTCTGCTTCCTATGTAACAATACTTATTTCTTACAGCGGTAGTTTAGCTGATGCATAATTAAGTAAATTCTGACTAATTTTTCTTAACATTAATTTTGTTTTGAAAACCACTACCTCTGTTTGGAGACCTAGAAGAGACCTGGGGCACACATCCAAGGTAATTTTTCTTCCTCAAGAATGTTAGCAGGTCTACTAGAGAACACTGACTGCCTACAAAAGCCTGTCCTCTCTATGGATCCTTAGAAAGTCCTGTCAAAGGGTAAAATACTCTCATGATTAGTTTTCCTAAAGTGTTAGATATCCTATTTAAATTTCCCAACTGCTTTTCATAATATACATTTTATGAAGTTATCATTTGTTCTTGCTTATGCTGTGTAATGTATTCAGGATGAAGTAGCAAAGAGAAAAATAGTCAACTTTGGAATTTTTGCTGATGGTATTAAGTTATTCAATATAATAAAGATGGGAAATGATTATGAAAAAGAACTTGATACTGGATAACTGAGCAATAAAATGGTATATGAAATTCAATGTAGATAAACGAAAATTTATGCACATTTGTAAAAACAACACAGACTTTCTTCATGGAGTACTGTGCTCTGATCTGGAGCAATTGTGGCCTGGAATATGTAATTGGATTGAGAAATAATATTCAATAGTTGTCAGTATATGAAATGAAATGTTAGAAACAATTAAGAAAGTAACAGAAAACAAAATAGAAAGCATCATTAGGCTGTGGTGAAAATCCATGTTGCACCACTTTCTGAGATACTGTGTGGGAGTCATGTCTCTCCATTAAAAGGTGTACATGGAATCTGAAAGGAAAAACAAAGTGGTATGAACACTTAGGGATTTGGAAGGGATTTTGTATGAGGAATGAATAATGAGATTAACTTCTGGCTAAAGGGATGACAGAGACAAGAATGGCACTGATTTAAAGTCATGTGTGAGATGAGTCATGGAGAAGATGAGCAGTCAAAAGCTCACTCTATCTTCCAGTGTAAGAACCAGGGACAACAAATAAGCCTTTACAACACAAGCCAAAGGGAAGAGCTTTTCTTTACAAGCTAAGCCATGAAACTCCTTCCCTGAAGAAACTAAAGGTGAAAAACATTGACATTTGCTCTATAAATGATGGTAGAAAAATCCATTGAGGGATATGGAAAAAGAATTACCTCTTTTCCAGTAACCTCAGTGTCACTGCAGGCTGAGTGTCAGGAGAACAATTTGGGGAAGCCTGCTGACAGAAACAGGATATTGATCTAAATGAACCTTCTACGTGAATCCATGCAGACACTCAATAGCTTTTTCTGGACCTGAATAGCTAAAAAGTTATTAAGGAATGTCCCTGCTGTCCCACAATTGATAGGAGTTGGATGACTTCTTTATCAGAACTAACTCTGAACAACCATCCTCTGGGCAAGTTGCTTGCCAAGGTGACCTTTTTTAAAGATCCGATCGCCTGTGATGGAAAATGTTCCAGATTAGCCAGAATGATCATATATCTGCACTGGTGAAGCCCTTAAACTGACAGCTTTTGGGCTGGTAGTTTTATACTGCCTGACTCTAAATCTTCAGCAGTCTGAATCTCTGAGGAGTTTTAGCCCAAAAAGTTTTTTAAAAAAGAGATAGCAGAGTAGTGCTGCCTTCTAGCAAAATACATATACACAAACCAGATAAAGCATGTTTAAGGAGTTTCCACAAACTAACACTAGCCTAGGCATGCATAACACCTTTAAAAATTATGCATGAGCTACAGGTAGGCCATGTCATCTTTCTGTTCAGAATTTTTGCCACATCTTAAAAAGAAAAAATATCCCATGTGCATTTTAATTGATTAAACAGTCCATAATAGGTTCAAATTAAAATTCTCAAGTTTCATTAATTCTTGAAATTATTAATGTTATTCATGGGCTCAAAAAGTATTATTCTACCAAAAAATCCCCAGACTTATGAGCTCTTCTAAATTAAAACACACTGTTTGCATTATTCATGTTGAGAACTTCATTTTATTTCAGTGGGATTATTCATTACAGGAAAGGTTGTGAGTACAATCACTGGCCTCCAACTGCGGTTTCTGTTCCCCACTCTGAGCCAATTCTTGTCCATCCGCCTGCCCATTCATGGCTCTTTACTATGATATCTGAAAACCTCCTTTTTTGTTACTTGCTAGTATTGTTGGCTATCTGGTGAAATATATAATACTAAAAAAAATAAATAAAAAGTTAAGATTACAGATACAATCAATTTTCAGTGTTTGTTGTCTGTTGAAAATGATACACATCCTGGTAGCACACATTCAGACTAACAAGGCTGGATCTATTTTCTTTAGGAGTGCACTCAACAAGTCTCTAAGTAATTTACGTCATCTAAATCTCCATCACCCTGCGACCATGATTTAAGCAAGCCTTCTTTCTTGAGATGTCTAACAACATCCTATGTCTCCACCTCTTTTCTCCTTAAATAATGTTTCACTTTCTCCAGAGATAATCCTTATCAAATTTCTTTTAACTTCTTTTGAGTGTTGAGTGTTGGGGTTTTTTTATGTTTGTTTGTTTGTTGGTTTTGGTTTTGGTGGTTTTTGTGCAAGGAGGGTTTGCACCATCTGAGGCACAGAAAGGAAGATGTCAGTGACAAGGTAGCAGGGGCAGAAAAACATTGTCACGTTAGAGAACAAAGGTATGAATTCTGCAAAGTCACATACAATTAGATTCTTTCAGAGACTATCTCAGTGATGGTCTGTAGCACTCCTTAACCCAGGGAAAAATACAGCTCCTATGTACTTCCATCCATCCTGCCTGCCCCACATTAGGTTCTTGGTCAATATGCTCTGAATATGTCCATTAGCACTGAAGCTGCACCCCTAAGCAGCTGAGAACGGGGTCTCCAACACTCCTCTTATACGGCTGAAGCAATTCCACTTCAGCCGTCTCTTTTCAGTTCATGGCAGGGTTCACTTTTTATTTCTTGGCCTCTGATCAAAAACTAGCTAATTACCAAAGCAGCATGAAGCTGGGTTGATTGACAGATAACACCCCATGAGTGAATAAAAAGCTGCATTTTGAAAGGATAAAACAATAAAGATGTTTCAAGAAGAAGATAAACAGCAGGCTTCCAGCAGGGAGTGTTAAAAGGTTCCCAAAACATCACACCAGAATTGGTTTTTGTCATCTGGCTTCACAAGAAGTGACAATCTCAGCTCAGGATATTTGATTAGCTCATGCATTCAACTTGTGAGGCAACTGATACTCTGGGAAGACCACAGGAGAAGGGGACAGGTAGCAGATTCCTTCCAGAATTGCTTAAAAATATATTTGTAATTTTTCTGGAGGCTATTGGAGAAAGGAGACACAGAGCAGAATTAAGTGTTCAGTGCACTTCCTCTGTGTAGCTACTTGGATGTGTGTAAGAAATAAATTTGAACAGAGTTAACTGACACAGCCAAACAGCAAACACCCTCATACCTAAACCTGTATACAGATATAACTAATTGTTATTTCGGTATATAGAAGCATTATACCCATTAGGTACAGCTTTTTGTACAGTAATTTAAAGAAAGTCTAATAATTCTAATAAAAGTTTTTATTTGTCTGGATCGCTGATTTTAAGAGGAGTTTCTTCATGGTGATTTTATTGGTACTCATCTCTTGTAACAGTCAAAATAAACTGAATTTACTGATTCAAGATGGCAAAGTCATCACAAGTTACATGTTGCCACTGCATTCAAAATTCCATTTACAGCACTGTTCTATTCCTCCTTAGTTATTTGACAAGGAGTAAATTTCAAATAAATTATTAAATCCAAACCCAAGTTCTACCATTAAAGTCAGTTTACTAATCAAACATTCTATCCTTAATTATCTGCTGTGCTATAATGACTGTAAAAATATGGGTCCCTTCCAATTGCAGATTTTCTCTGTTTCTATGAAAATTTTTCTGCGATATTTTGTGAATGGAAACTAACAAAAGAAAGAAGTTTCTATACGTGTTTTTATTTGTCTTGGGAAACTTAAATCATTACTTGGTCTGACATTAAATTTATCTGCTACACCATAATGAATATTTTGTGGCTTGCAGGACAGTCTCCCGTGTCAATCTGCTATAGCATCAGACAATCTATCTTGGTTCATTATATTATATTAATTATATTTATCATATTATCACAGCATGTTAGAATCATGCAGTGTGCTAGTAATCACATTAAATCACAGTATGGATACCGTTTTGGCAGATTATTTTCTGATTTTTAAAACGTATTACATGAAAACCATAGATCCAAAAATACAGGACCAAATACAGCTCTGGGGAAATAAACACACTTAAGAAGCTCGGTGCTTTATTTAAGGCAATATTAAATTTCTATTTAACTTGCATCTCTGTGAATACATAGAATTATTTTGATGATTCACAGAGGATTTTCAGTAGTGCTTCAAACACAAATGTGAAACATGAAATTGAGGCAAACAAAAACAGTAAGAAAGAGGAAATGTCTTATGCAAGTCATCAAAAATGTTATGTTGGTATACAGCTATAATTTATAACTCTGTAAACAAGACTGAGGAAAAAACACTCAACTAGATTTCTTCATGTTTAGGGTAATTCTGGGGAAAAAAAAGTTATAGGTTGCTGCAATATCACAAAACCCATTTGCTATTAAATCTAGATTTCCTGTTTTGAGGACCACCCAAGTGCAAATATTTACTTTTTCAAGTGCTTTAAAATGCTAAGTCACATTAGTTCAACATATAAATACAGAAATAATTTTACTTAAGGCCTTTGTCTTTTTAAAGAGAGAAGAAATATACTGGATTAACCACCTCATCCAGCCTTAAGAGCAGGTCAAACCCAAAACTGTATTTGGTGAGAAGTCTTGGTGTTTATTTCATGTTCTTTGTATGGTGCCAGCATACCCAAGAAGAATAAAAAAACCCACTACATGTCTCACACTTGATTTTGAAATTGGAGTAATAATTTACTTGTTAAGAGCTAAGTATTATTCTTTGTTCAAAGTATCAGGCTACTAAATCTTGGGCAGTACTCATGCTGTTTCATAAGTTCCCTGCCCAGCCTTTCAGTCAAAAGCCTTGGCTGAGTATTCTGTATATCAAATTGCTCCTTTTCACTCACAAGGGAAAAATGCCAGAAAATGGCTTCTGCAGCTCATATAACCTGAGCATAAAATACATATTTTCAACAGATGTCAATTTCAAGGAGGAGGAACCTCTCAAAAGAAGCGCACTTGGATAAGAAGGAAATATTTAATTGGAGTTCCTACTACTGGATCAGATACATCTTAAAGTTGTTATCCAGACAGTGCTAAAGCAGGCATCAAAGAGAACCAAAATAAAAACAGAAGAATAGAATGAGGAAAAGTAGTGGCTGAAGTAGGAATATACATCTGATATATATTGCTTTATATCAGCTAGACCCATCAGCACTTCTAAAAATGATGGGGTTTGTATGTCAACGTAGTTTTGAATGCAAATACAAGCAGGCTAAGATATTATTCCCATTTCCCAATATTTTCCTTTCAAACAAATACATTTGAGGTATATCCATTTTTAGACTTTGAATAAAATGCCTGTAAATATCATGTGCCTAGGTTCACTGATATCTTAGACTGGAAAGAAGTATTATTTTATTTGCACATAGTCAATCACGAAATCACAACTTAATTTAAAAGATACATTGTTTTTTTAAAATGCAGAATACGTAACATTTAGAGTAACATGAACAAACAAATTTACCCTGTCTATAGAAAGACACAATACAATTTTACACTATTTTGTTCCTCTGCATAGTCACTGATCACTGTCAGCAAGTGTGGTGGTTTGAACCTGAGTTGATGAACAGTTGTTTAGACCAATAACGCTTCTCTAAATCTACATATTTAAACTGTGTGGAAGCCCGGGAAATTCTCTCTTCCTTCCGGCCCT
>VZRQ01004873.1:2467848-2497341 GCA_013397975.1 Machaerirhynchus nigripectus | reverse complement strand
ACCATGATAGTGACACCAAAGTCAACGAAGAAGAAAGAGCTGAAGCCCAGGCAGATGACATAGAGGAGATGCTTTAAACCTAAACGCTGAAATTCTCTTGTAAAGCTATGGTGATGGACTATGTTACATCGGACGACCCCTTGTAATTTTGTGATAAGCATGGGGGGGTGGAGTGTTCAAACTGCAGCCATGAGCAAAGATGCCTGTGCTGAAATCAGTAAATGTTGAAGTAGCTGGGATCCAATGAGAGGCCTGAATAGAGGGAAATAGTTATGAAGTGAAGTAGCTGTGATCCACTTGAGAAGAAGAAGAAGGCCTCTATTCCTAGAGATGAAGATGATGCTAGAGGCAGATGACGAGAACCTTTGCTCTTGAACAGCTCATCCTTAAAACAGTACCCCATTAGCTAAGATTGAACCCTCGAGAACAGCTGTGAGGAAAGCTGTAAGTCGAGGGAAGGGACTTTTCACATGCCAGCAGAAAAATATTGTGCTGTGACAGTGGAAGCCACGAGAAGACTCCTTCTTGTGGAGAAGCCCCATAGCATGGGCAAAAGAGACTCCTCTCCCTAAGTGAACTGATGAAAGGCTATTACAGAGGTGGTAAACTGACTGAAATAATCCCAAATTTGTGCCTTTATATTGTAACTGGGAGGACGGAGGAGGATGAAGGGAAGAGAAGTGTTCTGAAGGTGTATTTTGACTCTTATGAATCCTTTTTCTTTTAGTTCTGTTAATAAACTTCTTTATATTGTTTAAGTGTGGAGCCTGCTTTGCATTCCTCCTAATTCTTATCTCACAGAAGGTAAGAAATGCGAACCAACCCACTACAGTGAGTGAAAAAACAAAATTTGAAACAAGTTAAATCAACTCAACTATTCCCCGCTCTGTCCAAAAAAACACAGTGAAACTGATCTATGTTCATATAATTAAAACATTCTGTTTAATTACTTTGTCTTACATTAGTACAAGGAGTCCAAAGAAGGTTTTGGAAGTCCTAAATAAGATTTAGCATATAATATGAGATTTTCACTGTAAAAGTAGGAGTCCTTATTTCACCTTCTAAGTATGAAGTTTGGACACAAAAACCTCACAGTGGTCATTAGAGCATAAATAATTTTCTTTGTTTGCCGGTAAAGCTCACATTAGCTCGGTTCAAGGCTTAATCAACGTGTCTGTTCACTTCTTCCTAGCCCAAACACTTCTGAAAGGTTTTCAATAGTATTTGCATGAGTATGTAAAGTAGAAGAAAAATGTAAATTATTATAACTTCTTAATAATAGGCTTAAAAATCATGACCACAATTATAGTTCTCCATAATGCATTCTTTATAATTCTCAGATTTACTCCACCATCTTTTGGATCTCTTCTAATAGCTGCTAACAACCTACTATTGCAAAGCCTCATGCCAATTCTACATCTATAAATCACCAACCCAACCAAGACTCATTACATCACTGGAAATAATCTACATTACGTAGGAAGCTAAGTATAGACTTTGTTCTTTGGGAATGTCTTACTGCAATCAGTAAGACTTCACCTGCTTCTTGTGATGGTTCCTGCCAGATTCAAGGTAACAAAATCCAACATCTAGGGTAGGGAACTGAATTTTATTACTTCAGTCCCATTCTTCCCTTTAAGAACTATTTGCAGTCCCCTTGGGAGACTGTTTAGCACAAAATTCTTTCTTCCTATGGTATCTTCCATTATTCAAAACTTCCTTGCCTTAGTACTGTTTTTTATGTTTATCCTCAAAGCAAATCCTAATCCAACTGATGTATACAGTCTTGTACTGTAACACAGTATTCAGTTAGAGCTTTCCATTTTTTTTCCTTCTTTTTTCTTCCAATCATGTTCAAAATGATTTCTCAACTGACATGTCCAAAAATTCTGATATCCATTCCAGTAAATCTATGCTTTGCAGTTGTCAAAGAGAATTAATAGCATCTGTAAGGTATTTTTCAAAAAGATGATTTTAAAAATACATATTCAAATTGAAAATTCTTTAGGTAAATAAAGTTGCTGGATCTTATTCTATGAATTTTTACCTTCAAGAATGTGTTCCAGAACAGCTTGTGTAGAAAACACTTTTCCTTTTCTCTTTTATTTTTAATGCACATTTTTCCAAATTAAGTATTTTACTTTGCAATTGCAATTGAAACAAGACATTTTAACTAAGAATATAATGGTTTGAGGAAGTTATGAGAAAGTAAAAATGGGGTTAAAGAGGAAAATGCAAACTCACATGTAAACAACTGCTCTCTGCTTTGATGCTGCATTAGAGCAAAACAGTTTTGTATTTCTACTGTAACAAGTGCTGCACTTTCTGCCACTACTGTTTTTTTCAACAATTAAACATTATGAGATCAAAAAGCTCTCTCTCACTGTCTGCAAAGCTGTGCTGCAGTCCCATTTAAAAATTAATAAAAAATACCCCAGTATTGTTGTTGGCCTATTCTTTACAGTTTAATATCAATAGTGGTAACATAATCAGTGGAAATTATTGGTATCATTTAAACATTTCACTTCTCTTTAGAACTTTTTTCAAGATAGTTGAGTACAGCACCAAAAAAAAGGTAATTACCTAAGGAATCCTGCTTCATTGAACACATTGCTATATTAAAGGCTTCTAAGGAGGTTTAGCAGCCTATCTTCAGTTTAAGGCATAAGAACTTGCAACTCTGTACTTATGAAGCATCTCTGCCAGAGAAGCTAGGATCACATTAACTAGAGTTTCTTACCTCACAATTAATTAAAAAATACTTTCATTCATTAAGCCTTCATGTCAAACAGATAGTAGAAAACCATAATAAGTAATAATTTTAATTTAAAAAAAATATTAAATTCCTTCAGTTTGTTCTGGACCAGTAGCTAGAGAGCTATCAAGCAGAAGTCATCAATGGGAAAGTATAGCTTCAGCTTCAGTGATTACAGAACTATTAAATACAGCTTATCCTCCATAGCACAGATATTTCTGATTCAAAAGCAGAAACTTTATAGCAAATGCATACAGAAAATATCTCCTTTCAGAAACAAAAAAGCATGCTGGTTGTGCAATTCCACATAATGTTCATGTTAGCAGTTCACTGGTTCTAAGGGATGCTTGTGAAAGCTCTGAAGCTAAGTCTAATAAAATACTTTTAATTTAAATCTTGCTTTGTTCCCAAATTCACAATGCCACATTTCCATAAGGCTGTCATGAGAAAAGGCTGAGTAAATGAAAACCTGACTGGTAAACAAAACAACAAAATATGTTTCCTAATTACTAAAGGAATCATCATCTACCCATGTGTACACATTTTGCAGTGTATTCATAAAAATATTTACAGTTTTTGAAAGAGAGCACTTGCATGACTGCTTGTTATGCAATGATTAATTGGAATTTTTCAGGGAAAACTGCAGATCATCCCGTGTTTAGTACTACACTTTGGGGCAAGTGGACCCTTTAGAAAAGAAGGGGAAAATATATTTTGCCTGGAGACATCCAAGTGTCTGTCCACTAACAGAAGTTTTTAGAGTGCAGTGAGAAATGAGAGCTTCCCAGGAGTGTAGTTTACAGAGCAACAGTCACAGATTGCTTCAAATGAGCAAGGAGCAGGCACGCCATGAGACTCCCAAATGGGTGGAAGGACAGAATTCCTGCAAAGGGACAGACTGTGCTCTGCTGCCACCTAGAAAGACACTTGTTTAAGAGTTTTAAAACAAATCCAGGACATAGGATATTTCCTGCAAAGCCAACACAGACAGAGATTTGTCCATGATGCCCAATTTTTTTTTGTCTTCTTCAAGTGACTTTGTGCTTTCTCTCTTTTAGAAAGTCCCATGATCTGCTGCTGAATAACCCCTGAGTTTTAAAACATCTTTAGTGTTTTGATGTGTGCACAGTAAGGGACAAGTTTACAGAACTTAGCTTGAAGTGCTGTCACAAAACCACTCAACACAAAGCTCACATTATTTTTCTGAAAATCTTTCCTCAAAAATGTCATTTATTGTCTATGGGATAACATGATTATCAGGCAGCAGCCATTTAGGTCTCTAGTTCTCCATCTTCTCCTTCCCCTGAAGTTTGTGATGAATTATACAGTAAGAAGGCCAAGAGAATATTTCATCTACTTGTAAGAAATGAAAAACAGTTCCAACATCACTATAACAGACTCAATAAATTCTCTTACAAAAGGCAAAATCTTTGAAGAGCTAAGGTACCCGGGAAAAGTGCTGAAGAGATCAGAGGCAGCTGCTGTGTCCCAGGTTAACTGCTAAGAGACAGTTCTGCCACTACATTTCTGATGATAGAAAAAAAAGTCCCAAAGTGATCTGCAGGAAAAAAAAAAAAAAAAGAAAAAAAGAAAAAAGGATAAAATCCATCTTTAAGTCAAAGTTATCGGTTGCAGATTTGAAAGGGAAACTTCCCACACCTGCTGCCAATTACTGTTACATCAACTAAGGGACACCTCTGCATAGTTAAAAGACATATTCATTATTTGATTGTACGGGATACTGAGTAACGTGATTTAGCTTTGAAGTTAAAACCCACCCTTCTCAGATCCTCAATCCAGGTGGTGCCACAGCCTACAGCTCCTAAAATTGCCAGAATCAGGATGAGAAGAGTCTTCCAGCTGCTTCCTGTGCCCCTTCAGGACCTGAGAGGACCAACAGCTCCTACAAAATGGTCTGTCAGCAGAGTAAGACCTCTCAGGTTGGAAGCGTAACTACTGCCTGCACACAGGGAAGGCACAGGCAAGCACTTGGCAGGGCTCGCAGCAGCCCCAGTGATGGCCCACGACAGGCAGGTCCATAGCCTGCCCTGACAATGGCACAGCAAGGACAGCAATCTGCCTCTGTGCTCCTTCCCCAGAGCTTCTCCTCCCCGTTACACCACCCGCCCATTCACCCCCTCTCCAGCTCTCAGCTGCTGCAAGGGTGGATTCACAACTCAGGAAAGATGACCCCAGTACAGTTATGCTCAACAAACCTTAAGAAAGCTCACAACTACTTGCTGAACCATTTTTAAGCTTTTTTTTTTTTTTAAATTGCTGGTTACTTTCAAGTGCTGGTTATTTCTTTGAATTAATAAATATGAGAATTCTAGTAAAAAGATGTGTATTTCATCCCAGCTCTTATTTTTTATCATTTCTTATTAAAAAAACCCAAAACAACAAAGCAGGATAATAGTGAATATTAAGTAAAACCTAGCTGCTAAATGGCAGAAAATGCTAACACTTTGAGAATAAAATCATTAGGCAAACAATGTTCATGAGTTCACACTGACACAGATTCGAAAGATGATGCATGCATTTATTTGGCACCTGGCAGTAAGCAGCTAACAGGGGCAGACATATAGCAAAGATCAGTTTATGGATAATCTCATTACAAGGTGTCCTTCAAAAAGAGAAAATGAAATTTACATTTATATCTGTATTAATCTAATCAAGGCAGATAGCACAGAATTAAAAATCTGACTTAGGCCAAGAAGTGAGTCTCCGTAAATAAACACATTCAAACAAAATATCTGCAAATTTGACACTCTCCTTATTAAGTCATTTTTTCATCTTGGAAAACCAGAAAACATGTGACAGACAGATCTTTTTGCCTTTAAATCTCCTGCATGCTAAGGAGGAATAGAACAATGGGTGTTTAAGGAAGGACCAGGGTGATCATGGCTTCCTAATGGGAATGTTGAAACAAAAGCAGCAGTTTTCTCTACTGGCAACCCAGTGACCAGTGACTACTAAACTAATATAATGAATGCTTATAACAAATTTGGTTTAACAGGTCTGCCATTATCTTAAAAAGATCTGCTATTATCTCAACCTTTCTTGCCCCATGATGGGTGCTAAAAAGGACAGTTTTGGTTTAAGCCAGCGGGCAGATAAACATCACACAGCCTCTCACTTGCTCAGCCTTCATCCCGCCCCCTCCACCTGTCCCTCCAGGGAAATGGGAGAGAGAACTGGGGGAAAAAAGCAAAATGTGTGGCTTGAGATGAAGATAATTAGTAGGACAGAAAAGGAAGAGGGATATTAATAATAATAATAATCATCATCATCATCATCACCATCACCATCATAATCATAACCATGATAGTAATCGTAATCATCATTGTAATCACAATAATAATCATAATAATCATAATACTCATAATACTAGTTCAAAGTCCTAGAATATACAAAACAAGTGATGTACTATGGAGCTGCTCACCACCTACTAACTGATGCCCAGCCAGTGCCAAGCAGCAGCCTCCCAGCCAGCTTTCCCACTCATTTATAAACTGGGCATATGGTATAGAATATTCCTTTGGCCCATTTGGGTCAGCTGTCGCGACTGTTCCAACTTTTAGCTTCTTTTGCTCCCCAGCTTCCTCGTTGGTGGAGTGGTGTGAAAAGCTGAAAAGTCCTTGATTTAGTTTAAGCACTGTGTAGCAGCAATTAAAACATAAACGTGTTATCAATATTATTCTCATCCTGAATCCAAAACACAGCACTATATCAGCTACCAGGAAGAAGTTTATACCAGACAAAACCAGGACAGTACTGTAAGGAAGTACTTCCATTCATCCATGGTTATTCAAAACAAAAAACGTTAATATAATTCAGTTGGAGAATTATCTGTATAACAATGTTCTGTCTCCTGAAACTTTTACCTTTGTGTGGCACATATGGCCATAACTACAATCTTAATTCTAAACACGATTGCTATTTGAAAATTAAGTGTCATATCCTTTCAAGGATAGAATCTCAAGAGAATTAATATTAGATGGGGAAATCAAATGTACCCCTCACTCTAGGTGGTTTCTAAGCCTTAGCTGATGGTGCATATATCCCCTGTCTGTCTGCTCAGGAAACCACAACACCAACACTGGATAGAAGCCCTTAGATGCAACTACTGTTGCTAACCATATATACCAAGTAACCTTCATCTCTAAGGATCATAAAATGCTTTACATATTTTTTGCATAGATCCTTTGATTCATCAAAAAAATGCTGCTCTTTTTGAAGTAGGATATGATATTTTGTTCCATTAGTACTACAAACAATATTTAAGAAAGGATCTTCATAAAAACTAATTACAAAAATGCTTAACTTTAAGTAACCTAACTAGAATGAATATTTCATTAATATCACTGAGACAAATATTTTAGCAGACTCAAGGAAGAATGAAAATAATTTCTGTTAACACCTGAGTTTGCCTTAATGGATTCATTTGATGTTGGTCATATTCAAGCTGAGAATGCAGTCCAAGTGGGTATGCCCATAAGCATTAGATGCTAAAAATCTAACAAAGTGTAATACCACAATGTCCTCCACAAAAATCATACAGTCATCGTGCTCTATAACTAACCAAAGGTCAGCTCTACGGAGAACTAGATGTGATTTTTTTTTATTATGTTTTTCACATATTGGAAAATATTGGTCTATCAGAAATAGGCCAACAGTTAATAATTGCACAGTTGAGGGTTTATATCATTCACCTAAATCAAAACTGAACTAGATCAGAACCTCTGCTTTAGTTAATGATATACTGAGTATTGAAAAAAACCAACCCAACAGAAATCTCTAAACACCACAAACAAAAAAAACATCCCAAAAACTAAACTAGGAAGTCATAGTCACTAGAAAGTAAACAGCCTTGGCTGTCCAATACCTACACAACTGAGTCTTTCTCATGAGAAGAGGAATACCTAGATCTCAGCCTAAGGATCAAATTTGACAAAACAGGAATGCAAACCAGCAGATCACATTCCAGCTGAGAGTTTTCTTCTGAAGTTCATCAGGTCTTCTGCACTGTCACACTCATTTTTGCAGTCCTTGCCAGGTTTTGGCTTAGCTTACTCCACAATGGGAAAAATCCTTGAAACTTCAGTAAAGTTATATAAAATGGTAAAAATTGTTCCTTTTGCAGCACTAGTTCCAAACATGTTCTTATAATCCCATCAGGAATTAGTAAACCTTAAAACGGATTAGGTTAATCATATTTTATGCTACCCGTTATCAAGACGTTTTTGGCAGCATTCATCTAAGAGTAGTTTGATATATTTTCTCCACTAAAAGGGAGAAACCCTCCATATCAATGCACTTCCCACTTCCAAATCATATAAATTTATTTTTCATCAGGGAATGTGTCACTGGGGATTGAAAAATTAAATTTTGTTCCACTTTCCTCATAAAAAGGACTAAAAGGTGCTTTAGCATGTCCCTTGGTTACTTAAAAATTTATTAGTTTTGAGAGGGAATGTTTATTGAAATTAAGTTGTCAAAGATCAAAATGTTAAAAAAAACATATAAATGCATCAAAATTTAAGCTTTGGTTTTGGATTGTTACAGATGCTTAAAATTATGATGACTCACTGCTTTCTCATCACATATACTTATTTCTTAAAAAAAGTCCTAAAGACATGACAGAAATGAATGGCTTCAGAGAGATATTTTTACCAAAATTACAGTTCCTGTGATTCTCAAAAGCACAGAATTCTTGATCATGTACTTCAACCTCAGTTTTATCCTATAAAGATATTCATAAAAGAGGTTTATTAATATGAAAGGGTTTACCAAAATGGTCGTTCAGTGCAATTCTAGTGTTGGAAGAAAATTGGGTTGTGTTAATGATTTGACAGCTGACAAAGGCAGGAGAAAAAAGATTGATAATTTCTTTAATCTTGTGAAATACAATGGTTTATTATATTTTTCTTTTCCAATTGGTCTACATAATATTAATTTGATCACTCTTAACCTGTTTCTAACTAAAACCAGTTATTATCGGTCTTCTTTTTAAAGACTGGCATTTACTTTAAAGTATGTCTTTATTGTCACAACATAGTTTCCTGCTTGTGATCATGAACTTTCTGAGAGAGTGGAAATAAACACTAAAATGGACAAAAAAGACAAAATTCATCATAAAATCCCCCTCATTATTAAAAAAGTAATAATTTTTATTTCAATGGATGTGAGACATTTGCTTTTGTTATTTGTATTTTTCCACAGCGGATTCTTAAACTAAAAGATCAGAGGATAAACTGGCCTTAGTCAGCAGATTAACTTGAGAGACTCCTTTCGTAAAATATTTCCCTTTCCTTTTCTCCCATCCTTTCAGAAACATTCTCATTATCTCCACTTTCAATCTCATTCCTCAGAAAAGACTCTACATCGTTCCTGAGACAAGCCTTGAAAACCTCCAAGAATGGAGATTCTATCACGCTTCTGTGTGCTCTTGGAAGTGTCAGCTTGTAACTTGTGGTTTTTGTCCCTTACGCTGTCTGCCACAATCGAGTGTCTTTGCAAGTCCCCTTCAAACAGTTTTAGGCTGCTGCGAGTTTATTTATCATTTAACCTCCTGTTTTCCAAACTAAACCAGCCCAGCTCTGTCAACCACTCCTCAGAACTTGTGTGCTCTGAGCCCTTGCTATGCAGTCCTCTGCTGGACCCTCTGCAGCTTACTGGCATCCTCTAGAAAGCAGCTGTCAAGTCCCAAACCCTCCCATCACAAGGCACTGTGCAGTGGATGACCCGTTCAGAAGGCGCTAAAGAAAGCCTTTTAACTGTGCCTGACACCACACGCTCAGTCACTGCTTACTGAAGGAATGCAGCTTTGGGAGATAGGTAGAATCAATTTCAGGACGTGACAGAGGCAAAATGAAATGTATATACAACATACATGGGGAAAACACAGAGAACGTAATATAAAGGGAGTAAAAAACAGTCACGGTCTCTATAACAACAGGGAAAAAGGAAGAACAAATAGCCAAGAATTTCTCCAGTGTACCACTGATTGAGCTCCAACAAGTTCCTTTGCCTTTGGCAGAGTGAAAGCACTGCTTTTCGAGTTGCCATTTGCTACATTTCTTTACTGTAATCTCAGCAACCTTATTTTCTCTTCTTGTATAATTTGAATTAGTAAATGAGGTTTTTTAAAAGCATCACATGTGTCTGTGTGTTTTCTGCCACACTGTTTTTGCATGAGCAGGTAATTGATAATGCAGTGCTGAGTCAGTGCAAACTCAGTGCCGCACCAGGAACCCTTGTTTAGTATTCAGTGTGAAAACACCCAGTCTGTGAGTGCTGCTGCTGGGCCTTCAGGTGCCACTGCTTCTTGCCTTCATGCTGCTACCTGAGAACCAAAAAACCACCAAAGGCCCATCACTGGCTTTCATTTTTCTGCGGTAGCAGGATAAGTGTCATTATGGTTCTGATATTTGACACTCCCAACAGTCAGTGGGAGGCTTCCCAAAGCCCTGCATTATGTTGAGAAATGCCTTCGCTGTTGACATCAAACTTTTCTTGGGAATTGTAGTCTAGCTAAAGGCAGGCGCAGAATGCAAATTGGAGATGGCAAGAAAACCTGATTTCCCAGAAAGTTAAATAAAGTGAGTAATAAAAGCATATCCTAAAAAATTTAGTTTCAAATAAAACATAGTACATGCAAGACATTTCTAATGTAGTTCTTTATAAATCTCATTATAACAAAACATTAGCAGAAATCACCACTTCTGCATATTAAAGGCACATTAAAATGCTTTCTCTTGTCAATTTTTATACTAACTATATAGGTATGGAAAAGAGATGCTGTATCATAAAATCACCCTTCTTGTCTTTTCAAATACATTTTTACCCAAAAGCTTTTTTCTACTTTAACACCTTCAGATTATTCTGCTTTAGTATGTTATGTCAGAGAACTGTGTAATTGTGCTCTGTGCAGCAAACACCTGATTCAAATGCTGGGAAGATGTGACATTCTTTCATTCAAGACTGAAAAAAAAAACATTTTCATGCAAGCGCATATAAATAATTCAAGTATTGAAATAAAAGAATATTTCAGCAAGAGTTTGCACAAAATACTGTTATACATACCTGTGTTTTATTGTTCTAGAAACAGTTTGGAGAGGAAAAGGGAGCAAAAGTAATGACAGGAATGGCAGGAAAACCAGAGTAACTGCAAAGAATGTGTCTTTCTAATCAACTTCTAATGCTGAGTCAGTTTTCTCTGACTATGGCTTGTTTGTTTCTTTTTGATGCAAGGTCTAAAAGAGTATTATATTAACAATTCCTTATCAAAGGTGTGTTTAGCTATTATGAATACAGAAAGAACACTTAGATTCTACTCAGCTTTACTGTCACTAACTTTTCCCCAGGTAGGAAACTGGCATGAAAAGCTGGTCAAGCACACAGCTGCCTGAATTATGGAGGCAGTGACACACTCACAGACTGTAAACAGGTGTAGCTAAGGTGTCCTTCCCATGAAGTCTTGAACACCATGGCTGCCTTTTGGCCTTGCTCACTAATCTTGAAATTGTGTTTTGACTAGAAATGTGAGGCAGCTTTATACATGCTCCATAGGAAGGACAGAGACCCTCGGAGGAGGAGGAGCTGTCCTTTGTAGCAGAGAGCAGCTGGAACAGATGCAGCTGTGACTGGGGACAAATGATGAGGGCTTTCACTGGAATATCAGCAGCAAAGGGAAAACTGGGAAGTGCTAGGAATGCCCTAGTGTTGAACTGGGTAGAAGCCCTGTTGACAAGGAGCAAGGAAAACACTGAAATACAGAATGTCTTCTTCATCTCTTTATTATTTCTTGGCTAGAATTGTCCTCAGGAATACCAGAAACCTCCAACCCATGAGAAAGTTTGGAGAAATGTAGATATACCCTCAATAGATCAGGATCAGCTCAGGAAACATTTGAATGAACTGGATATGCAAAACTCCATGGGACCTGACAGGATGCATCCTTGAGTATCAAGGGAGCTGGCATTCTGAGGCCACTCATTATCATATTGGAAAGGTTGTAGGAATGGGGAAAGTTTCCTGAGTATTGAAAAAAAAGCAACATCACTCCTGTCTTCAAGAAGAAAGAATATGCGGAGAGCTGCAGTCCAGGCAGCCTCACTGCATTCCCTTGAAAGGTGACACATCAAAACCTCCTGGAAGTCATTTCCAACCATATTAAGCAAAAGTCCATCACTGGGAATGGTCAGCATATATTTGAGAAGTTGCAGTGCCTGACCAACTACTCTTCTGTGATGAGGTGACTGGCTCAGTGGACAAGGGGACACCAATGGAAGTTGTTTATCTTTATTTCAGCAAGATTTTTGACACCATCTCCCATGACACTCACAACAAATTCTTCCTTTTTCTCCAAGTTTCTTTTCGCTCTCTCACAGATACATATATACTGATGTGCTAAGATTTTATCCACAATTTGTAGAAATGTGTAGAAGTTATTTCCTGTCAAAGTGATTTTGCCTATTTTGTTCAGTTCCTCCCTTGCCCTTATATTCATCTATGAGCATATTCAGAATGGACATTGACAGACATGATAGATCATGCATTTATTTTGTCCACAGCTTCAGTGTGACTTTTGGCTTGTATTTGTAGTTGCTGTTACACATGTAGCATGCACCAGAAGATCTAAGAATTGGGATGGCATAATAGAGTTGACAGCACAAAGATAAGCAAGAAAACAGGTATTTTTCAATAGGGACTAGAGTATTATGAGCTTGCCAATAAAATCCCAAGTCAGAGCAATGCCGACATATCACACAGAATTACTGATACTGAAACATCAGTAAGGCAGCAGCAACCTTTTTAGAAATACCCTAGATTTTTTAAATGAATATCTAATATGTGCTTAACATGCTTTACCTGTAAAATAAAAGCTGCATTAATTTTGACAGTTAAGGAAGTCTTTTATGTCCAAACATTACAGTTCTTTGCTTTGTGTCGTAGAAGCTGACTTGAGCTCAGTCACATCACAGATGTTGTGCTCGTATAATGATCCCACATGCCACATTATGCAGACGACTTTGTTACACTTAAGACCCTGACTGAACCATACACATCCCAGAAAATCTCAGAAGAAACACTTCTTTCATTTGGAAACTTCTGCAAGTGAGTGACATTATAATCAATGGAGTGAAAAATACAGAGGAAGCATAGAAAAATTGGAAAGTTTTAAGAGGCTGGTGCTTTTAAGATAGTAGAAAATAGTCTACTTCTTGTCATCGTCATCTTAAAAGTTGTAAGGAGATCAGTGGTGTGGAAAAATAAAGTCCTATGTAAACAATTCCCCAAAGTAAGCAGGATATGCAAAATCTCCTTGGAGTTTTTCAAGATTCATTTGGACAAAGCCATGGCTGACCTGGCCTTGTGTTGGCCATGGCCCTGCTGCAAGGAACTGGATGAGGCACTGCCGGTGGTCCCTTCCAGCCATACAGCATCTGTGATTATTGAAATATGCCTGACCACTGTTAGCCATTAGCACTATCTAGGAAAAATAAAATAAGAAGTGGCAATGACTGGAAGGAGCCCAAGGGTGGGAACGGGCTTCAAAATACTTCAAACACCTCTTTCTGTTTTCCTAACTGTTTTCCTCAGAAGAAACAGCTCAGACTTTCTGTCTTACTAAATCAGAGAGAAAAATGCCTGCAATTAGTGAGTGCTTTACATAACGTCGTTACCAAATCCAACAGAAACAAGGTAATTTAACCTTGATGAACTGAGCTGTCCATAACCCTTTTTCCAGTTCTTCATGCTTTGGTTAAAGGAAAGGAAAAAAATGCGGTTTGATGTATTTTGGTGATTCTGAATAGCAAAGTCTTTAGCCTTTAACTTCTTGAGTTCCAGTGTACTATTACAGGATAAAAACTACAACAAACACCATTTCAGCTATAATATATCTTGAACTGAATTTTCAATAGTGTCTTCTGATCAAAACTATGAGTTCTGTGACAGGTATTAGTCAAATTCAGCCCAGCAACACAAATTCCTTTTAGAAAACCTGATAACACACAATATACACACCAGGATGATTTTCATATAAATAAAGTGATGTTTAAAAATATGTTCAACCTTTCTCTTATGATGGACACTAGTGCTTATTTACTTAAAAAGTACCTAAGCTGCTGGTGAAAAGCAAAACCGCAGCCATTCAGGAATGTTTACTACTCCGGGAACACAGCAAAAAGAGTAACTGCTGACACCCTTGCCACTTTTAGACCAGCCTTTATGAAAAGGCAGGTCTGTTAGTACTTTCAGCATCCAATCTACCCAACAAAATGCAAATCCTGTAGTTTCTGGTCTCTGCCTGTCAGCCATGACCTCTAAAGGTGAAATTTAAATTGACAGTGATTTTCAATAAAATTATAAATATTATCTTACATTATGCTAGAAGACCAAGAACTGCTACTTCTTCTGTTTATAGAAATGCAGCTTGTCACTCAGAAACATTACAAGAGCTGATCTAGAAAAGAACAAATGTTTAAAGTAGGATCCAAAGCCTACTGAAGTCCACAAAAGCATCTGGAAATATTTTACTTGTGGGCCTAATTTGCTTTAAACTGACCCTTTATTTTCTGGCAAATATTGTATCTGTAAACGTAGACCATAAAATTTAGCTAGTTGCAGGTGCAGTTTTATATAGCCACTAGTGATAATTACACCTGAAAATAGTTCTACTGTGACTTTTCTCAAGTACCTTTGAAAGGTAATGTCACAAAGCACAAAGAGAAAAATTTAAAGACATGATTAGGTCTAGAGAACTGAGCTCTTCCCCCGCTTTTATCCAGTGAGTCTCTCTCTGGTGAATTTGTCGAGGCACGAGTACTAGAAGCTCAGATGGCAATCTCTGCAAATATTTCTTCTTTCTAGTAAACAAATTTCTGAGTAATCCAAGGTCATGTGTGAAGCCCAATACAATTTCCTACACACCTCACCATCAGAACAGTGTCCATACTAACTTCTTCCTATGTGCATAATTTTACCATACCAAAGTGATAAGAGTAAATACAGTTCTGTATTTTCCACAATTTGAGTATTTTGTGCTTTAATGTATCCAGTGTCTCAAACATTTTCTTGGCATTGCTTCCAAATTCAACATATTCTTCTAAAGAGCCTATCTTCTTTTTTTTTTTAGTTTTGCAAAATTTAAAGTACTTTTAAGAGTGAGAAGAGCTATGACTACATTCCATAAATACATCATCAGAAGCACGAACTCTAGGAGGAAAAAAATACTTAAGTTAAAGGAGGTATTTAATTTGTTCACAGAAACAAATGGTTCTCTGTTAATGAATAAATGTGTGCTTGAATCTAGAGGTTTAATTCTACTTGAGTGAGCTTTGGAACATCTTTTTGAGTGACCCAAGGGAGAAAACATATACTTGGTGCTAAAAATCGAGTTTCTATCAGTGTATGAGAAAGATCACGTAGTTTGGCTGTCTGCAACAGCAGCAAAATGTTCTCAAAGAGTCAAATGCCATATATTCCTACTCATTTTGGCAATAAATATAGGCAAGAAAACTTTAGCCACTGAAGTAGTACCACTGCAAAACTTGGAGAGCTCTTCAAAATGGGAGACAATTATATTATTTTTAACCCAGTAAAAACTGCTTTATTACAAAGAATTTAATCTCATACATAGTAAAAAAACTATTTTCTGGCATTTTCTATCCAAAATGACATTAAATGTCACCTATAGAATCAAGATGAGAACTGTTTTTCTTTACTGTAAATCTATTTACATACTTACATAAATCTATGAAACGTGTATCAGAACCACACAGATATATCACTGAAGAAGACAAGCATTTGAGAGAAGGAGAAAGTCTTTATCTGATTGAAATATTTTGTGCTAAATATCTTCCCTAAATGAATGGTCTCAAGTTACCAGGTATTGTTTATGGTTTATGGTTTATGGTTTATGGTTTATGGAAATGCCACTGCAAACCATCTGGGGAAAAACCTGGGGTGGAACTTCAACTGTAACTCTCTTCTGAGCCTTGTGTTCCAACTGATTTTACTTGATTAATTTAACTAATTTAATTTTGGATGAGCCCTTCTCTCCAATGAGAATCTGATATTATCCTTCTCTTTATGCAGGAATTTTATGGTGGAAAATGTGGCTGATGCTTTACTGCTTATTCTGCCTTTTAGCCTCTTTGACCTGTCTACTCCCTCTTTTCAGGAATGCCCCACCTAGGAACTTGCAGAACACAGGACATTTCCCCTTCAGTTGCATACATCCCCACTGGTTGCTTTAACTGCTGAAGATATCCTAATTTTTTACGTAGTGCTGTTTGATATGAGAAACCTTTTAAGATGCTCTCCACAAAGTTTACTCTTTGTTCATGTGGTCCAGCTTCTTGGAAGTACTTCTAAAGAAAAGGAGGCTGCTTTACGTAAAGACCAAGAGAGAAACACCCACACCGTACTGTTGTTTACATCTATGGTTTCCTCACACAGGATGATGGAAATTGACAGTGCTGTGATCACTACTAAATACTGTAATCTCGCAAGTCATTCCGTTAATTCACTGCACCAGAAGTGCTGTTGAAACCTTTTCATGCTGTTAGACTCTGTACTGCTGGGTGTAATAAACAAATCAAAGAGAAGTTGCACATTTGATCGGTAAAGTATTTTAAGTCAATATAAGTCTCCAAGCAGAGAAGTTAATTTGGCACTTCTAAACAATCAATCAGAGAAGAATTCATTAGCAGAGGTCTGGGTAAGAACCACTACATGATTTCTAGGATGTTCTTGCTTTCATTACCTTTGCAACAAACAGACTGCCACTAATGGGGAGAAAAAATGGGTGAGAAGCTGATTAAGAGTGAGGAGTCTTGAGAGAACATCTGGGAGGCTCCTTGAAAGCTAATGGTTACTGGAAATTGTTGACTTGATTGTCCAGTATTTCCTGTCTTAAAACTCAGATGCCTTTTGCTCATGGACTTGGAAATCCTGATGAATTCTTAAAACATTGCCTTTTTCTATTATGCTAGACAGCACACTGGTTCTGCTTAAAACTCTGCTTCCACCCATTATCCTCCACTGGAGCAGTTAATTAGCTGCTTCATTTACAAATGCTTACATTTGGCTTCAAACGGCACTTAAGGAAGCAGGAAAAAATAAAGCATTTTGTGGGCAGGAATTTGATGTCACTAGAGACTCTCTTTATTTAATCTTTTCTTGATTTGTTTTTCAACTGAATTAGCTGTAAGTTAGTTGGCATGTACATGTAAGGACGTGAGTGTGTCATGAGACATTTCCCTGTGTGAATCTAAGAGCTACTACCAACTCTACCATGCCAATTTTACCGTAGATGGAGTTAACAACAAATGCAGCATCTGTAAGTCATTCATCTGGATAAGGAAAACATAAATTTCTTGATCGTTTGAGAATATTGAAGAACTAACCTTTTGTTGCTATGTAGCATTTCTGAAAGAGCAAAAAGAGGTACAGAATAGCATAACAAATTGACTATTTTGATATCCAGCTTCCTGGTACATGAATGACTAGGTCACAAGCTCTGAATTTCAGTTCATGAAAGAACATGGCCACTATTATTTCAGATGAATTGTGGAATTAATGTCTGTACTCACAGCTGCTTTTTGTTGTTTCTTCTGCAGGGACACAAGTGATTTCTTTCCTCAGGCTGCTGTGCACAACGCACTGTGGTGCCCTCTGGAGCAGTTGTGCTCTGGGACCAGTTGTGTTTGGGAGACAGATGTTTCCAGTCCAGCAAGACAGAGGAGGAGACAGGGTAGAAAGGATCTAGCTAACTGGGAGCCTTCTGCAGAACCAAGGACCTCTGGGCTGTGGAGGAGAGAATACACATATCATGCCATGGTGGCAGAAGGTAGGTGGGGTCAGGATTTGCACCATTCAGTGTAGTGTCTCAATTGGCCTGAGAGAAAATCTGACAGAAAAAGCCATTTGAATTCAAAGCTCCTTTCAAAACGTTCACTGTAGAGAAAAGACAGCCTGGGCAGCCCAGACCAAGCATTCAGCATTGATCTATGGTCCCACCATGGCAACAGTGAAGAAATACAGCCAGCACAGCTGTAGCCTCCTCTGCACTGTGAGGAGTTCAACAAGCATATTCCAAGAAGTGTGCATATGCATTCAACAAGCATATTCCAAGAAGTGTGATAATGTTGCTGTGTACATCTTCCCCTGTCTTTCTTCCTTCAAAGAACTGTATCAAACTTCCCTAATGCATATGGAAATTCAGCACTGTACAGCCTAGCATTATTAGCATCCACAGCTCCCTTATTCAGTGTATTCTGGCACGTGTATTCTCAAAGTACTAAATCCAGTTGCAAGTCAGTGACCATTTTTACACCACCACAGAGTTAATTCATCTAGAGAAGCAATGCACCACCCACGCAGGCTGTGAAGCAATAACCCAGCAGGCAAATTGCATGCTTGTCTAAACTTTGTTGTCTAGGTAGGAGGAAAGCGTCATTTTTGTCCCCCACAGATGCAGCCTTCAGCCATCACTTCACTTACTGTGTTTAATTTACTGAGAAAAATGTGGTGTTTTATGTTGCTGTCAAAAGTAGCCCTTGTTATTTTTCTGAGTGCTCAGACACCAGGACTCTCTCCCTGATGATTTGTAGTGTTATAGTTCATCAGCAAATGAGACTACTTTTTCCCCTTTCCCCTCGCACTTTTAGCTGTTAAAAAGAAGGAAAGAACTTAGATGCGAAGGGAAAAATCTACCCCAGAGTTGATGAATGGTATTTATATTTGTCTCACACGTGGCCCAGATTCAGTCACACACTTAGCACATTTAATGTCTGTCTGTGAAAATGTTCGTTTACATTTATTCCATTTAGGTGATCCTTCATATCAGCAGTGTGCCTCTGCTGTGATTGAAACGTCAGGTTTTAATACAGCAGTATGCACATGCTGGGTACGGGGAGGGGAAAATAGGGTGCTCTATCAGATGGTCTCATTCGTATTTGATTATTATTTCCAAATTCATGATGGGCTGACAAGCTTCTGAGTTCCGTTCTGGGGACAAAAAATCTGAAAAGGGCTTTTGGTAACATAGACCCTGAAAAGATTTTGCTTTCAAATTTTGCAGACAAAACTTGCATTCATCAACACCCCCGTATGAATGATCAGCCTCTAAAACCCATGGAGGTGGTTTCAAGCTTCACTCTACTGCAGAAACATGTCAGCCAGAGAGTCATTAGTGAGCAGATAAAAGTGATGCAGTTAGTTAGATTTGAAGGTCTCAGGACTGAAAGAGATGAAATAAAAATCGTAAATGCTGCAGCTGGTGTTAACAAAAATAGAATTTGCCATCATTTTGAGGTACAAGGTGAAAACGGAGAATGTGATAACATGAAAAATGGGAATGATCATATCTGTGACAGTCTTTTGATCTTCAAAGCACAAAGGGCTTGAATTTTGCTGATAAATCTTGCTAAAATTACTTCATGTCATTCAAACTCTATGTGGCACAACAGTGGAGAAGGCTGCAGGAGATATTGTTATGGAAAATGAAGGCTTGTGAGCCTTCTGATGACCTTTGCATCCAAGATGACAGAAAAAACAAGCTGCAGCTGATGGAATTTACACTGACAAGTAGGTTTTTATTGTTTCTCATGATCTTGGTATTTTTTGGGCTTTCAAGAAGCTTTTGGAAATAAGGCTCATGTATCTTTCAGAAATATTGCCTTTCAGAGAGATTTAACTTCTCCAGTTCAGTGAGGAAAACATGAATTCTCCGGTATTAAGTAAATTCTACTGCTAGATTTTAAGGACTGTGTTGATTTGCTACAGTGATTTGACCTATATCTTCTAATCTTTTCTGTTGAAGTATAACTTTAAACTAGGGCTTAGAGTAAGCAGAGGCACATGAAAAACGGCCTTTCTCCACAAGAAAGCTAAAGCAGGGATTTCTGCATGTGACATCTGTGATCACAAGACCTGCTCAGAGTCCCCTAAATCTGCTCTGCTTTACTGCCTGTTTGTGTGGGGCAGTCAAATACTGTTGGCCACAGAGGGGAGTGAGGGAAGATGGGCCGACCTCAGTTAAATAAGAAGGGATGCCTGTAGCATCAGGACACCAGCCACCTGGACCCTTTTGAGATCAAGAAAGGGCCATCTGAAATGGGCTCAAACAAGGCCAAGGGGTTCCTCTGTCTCTCAGGCAAAAGGTGTTGTGCTGGAAGGCCAGTTCCTACTTTCCTGAGGACTGACTCCTGCCAGAAAGGAAGAGGCATCCTGCATATACGACACTCTCACCAAGGAGGAAGGAGGGGGATCTGGAATGGTGAAGTGGAGCCATAACCTCACCCTGTAGGGTTAGGAGGACTTGGGGTAACTGCAATTAAATGCCAGATATTATATCTTTTCAAGGGTAAATGAAACAATCTAAAGAAAACTGTTTCCAGCAGATGGGAAATAGAAGTCACGATGAGTGAATGCACATAGCTGCTGTATGCTGGCAGCAAAGATTAGCTTTCAAGATACTCCAAATTTAGCAGAAGGTAGGAAGAAGTATTTTTTAAGAAGTCCTGTATCTAAGTTGGATTCTGCATATTCTTGACATATTTATTTCTAATGGGAATTTTGAGAAAGAGGAATTTTCAAAATTAAGAGCTTCTGGGAGTTAGGGACCTATCAGAAGAACTGTTTCAAGAAGTTTTATCATCACTGTACAGCAAAGAAAAATGAACTTACATTCTTCCAGTGAGTGATAAGACGTCTTTTCTATGACTAAGACAGAGAGGGAGCAAGGAGCCAACACAGCATCACTTCTATTATTTATTCCCAGGAGCAGCAGTAGCCAGTTATTTTGGATGAAAACAAGAGCAGTGAACCTTAAACACCCAATTTAAAAAAAACTTTATTAACTAGGGGTCCTCTGAAAAACACAGCTTCTGGAAACAGTAGTTTATGTGGGGAAAAAAAAGAAGAAAAGAGTATTTTGTGGGTTTTTTTAATTGGATGTGAGTTTTTCTGTCATACGCGGTCATATGTTTATTTAAATGTCTATTGAGGAATTTTCTAATTTATGTCATATTTATCAAGTATATTTTCTTCTACACCTAAACCAAGCTTTTGCTTCAATTTATCTGTAACTATTACCACAGGTCCTGTAAGAATTCTTTTTAACGTGGTGCTTCAGTACTCTTAATATTACCAGAAGACAGCAGAGGACACAGAAAATGCCTAAGAAGAAACTTATTTTATCAATAGTTTTCTTTTAAAGATTTCATGCATCAATAGAAAATTCTGTTTCCACCTGTCTGTCTTAATGGGAATTACTGTCTTAAATGTTGCCTAATAATTATTTGTCCACAAACATTTTTTTAAATCATAGAACTTTATAACGAAAAAAAGGTCACTTCAATTTTTCTGTTTCTAGTGCCTTCAGGTAGGGCAGGGAAGGGCTTATGCAAGACTCAACAAGTTGCTCTAAGCTGTGGCAGCTGTTTCACAGATTTTTTTACTCAACAACCAGGTCATCAAAAGTCCATTCTTACATAAAAATGAAGATATAAACTCTTCTTTTCACTGAGAAAAAACAAGGAGCTCTTTAGTAAACAGTGAGAGAGAACAAGCTGAGGCAAGGCAGGAGAACCCCTTAGGAAGGAAAAGCTGCAGGATCAAGCACAGCCGACTGAATGAATTGCGCAGGAGAGGGCAGAAAGCTGGAATAACAACCTTAACTGATGGCTGAAATTCTCAAGTCTCTGATGCCAAATGTCTGAATCTTCTGAAAGTCCCCAGTACAGAATCCCAGCCAATACAATGCTCGCTTGTTTGGACTTGACTGCAAATTACCAACTGCTTTATTAAGCTGTAACATCTAAACAGCAGTTTACTGCAAATGGAAGACTTCCTCTCTTGCCAATGCCAGTCAACTTTTCCTGCCAGGGCTGGTGACCGGGAATTGTTTGGACATGAATGCATTCAGAAAACCAACACAGGAGGCAAAGCCACTTGCGTTAATCTGACAGTAATCCTCACAATGCCTGAATAAGAGCAATAGAATGCTTACAGTAACATTATGTTGCCGTATCAGTGCTCAGATAGTGGAATGGAGTGAGTTAAAATACCAGAGACCTATAACTTGTTGGAGAGAGTGCAGAATCCACACTTCATCATCAATCAGGCAGCTAGAGCTGGAAAATTAGAATGTGCCTTGTAATAACTCAGCAGACTGAAGTGTGCAAAATCAGCAAGAATTTTAAACTGTTTTTTTTTTTGTTTTGTTTTTTCACTGCATTGGTCATTTTTTTACTTTTTTTTGCTTATTATGTATGTTTTATTATATTTTTGGTGAATGCATTCTATTTATTCTTGAGTTATTTGAAGAATAAGTAAGAGAAACAGTTGTATGCTGGTGCTCTTAGCATCTATAAAAGTACTCTGAAACAACTGGAGTTTTGAGTGATCTCAGTAATGAGCTTACAGAGAACTTTTGTAAGAATGGCATGTTTTAAAATGAGACCAAGAAAAGGTAAGGAAAAAAAAAGAAAAAAGAAAGAAAAGCAGGTTTTATCTTTTATCTAAGAAGGTAGAATACTTTACTTTCTAAACAGGGAAAATAAAAGATGGCAAAAAAAACCCCTAAATTATAAAAATGGGCCAACTAGAAAACTTAAAAGCTCACAAAGCACACTCCCTGCTCTCTATTGTAGTCCTGATTTCAGTGTAATCAAGAACTTCTGGACTGCAGGAAACTGCACAATCCTTTTTAGCCTTTGGTTTTTCCTGTCATTCCTCAGGTGTGGGTTTTATCTGCTCCCTGTAGTGTCTCCCTGTGAAATGCAGGCCCCAGATCTTTGCCTCTACCTCCAGTCTGTGGGCTGCAAGAAGCCTCCAGAAACAGTCTCAGCTAATTCCAAGAGAAAGGACAATCTGAACTGGAGGGTCTGATCCACGTACTTGCTTTTTGAAGGCACGTAACACACAAACTGAAAAAAAAAATCCCAAATGGATGCTGTCCATTACACCCTGCAATCCCTTGGATACAATTTGCATTGTGGTCCCATATAAATAATCCTTGTTCCCTATTCTTCATGCACAGGAAGAGCTTTTCTTTTTTTAAAAAAAAAATTCTGTGTCTTCTTCCTTATAGTAAAACTTTGTAGGAAAAATTCTTAGAGATAAGAAATAATAACTATTTACTGAAAGGATGATTTGCCTGAAATTAACATTCTCCTACTACTCCCTGCTGATGGTAATTTAAACAATAAACTGATTGAGTCGAGTTCTTTTATTTCCATCATATGCATCTGCTAAATTAATTTTTATTTCTCCCCTGGACTGTTATCTTTTGAAAAGACAGCATACCCATGAGAGCAAAGAAAACAAATGCAGTAAAGCTGAAAATAAAAATCACCCCCTTTTTGTACATTTAAGTATTCTATTCTTGGATCAAATATGCTATAAACAACTTCCACTTCTTCTGGACATTATTGTTATGCATGGTCTTGGAGAGACCAGAAAGAAAGAAAATTTAGCAGGGCCTAGAAGTAAAGCAGCCTGAGGGTATCAATTCTTTTGCCTTGAAATTTGTTTTCATCAAATAGTAGAATATCTGCAGAAACTGCACAAAGTTGTCTTTAAGAACTGAATTGTTTGGAACTGGAGACTAAGTTGTCCAGGGAGTGGGGAAGAAGAATCCATTCACATAGCTGGGAAAATGTCTCAGATGCTTTTTCCCTCCTTGTAATTTTTATTAAATTAATTTCAACTTTAAAAAAGGGTCATTTCATCAAAATTAGTTTTGACAGGCTCTTAGTAATAGCACTTACAAGTACTCTGAAGTGCATCATTCCAATGAAAGCCTCTCAGATCCCAGCACATCCAAGTTATTGGCACAGCACACTGCATCTCCCAGCAGAGCCATCACCCTCCAGCTCGGCAGCAACCTTTATAGGATTAGGAGAGAATCGCAGAGGGGTGCACCTTGAATGCAATTCCTGTTCTCCAGGCTGCCTTGGTTTTCACTGCTGCCTATAATCTCACCCACTGCAAGCCTCGGTCAAGCATCATGTATGGCAGGATAAATGGGAAGACATGCAAGATGTGCTGAGGGAGAGCAGAAGGGATTGGGGGAATGGTTCTTAGCACAGGAGACATTGTAGTACATGGTAGACAATAAGCTGGGGATACCTGGAATAGCACACAGAGTTGTCAATGCTCCAGGCAGGCAAGAAGGATGGATGGAGTTGGAAAAAGAAGACTCATGAAAGCAGCTTATCAAGGAGCAGGAAGACTGTAACAACTCAGAAAAGAATAAAGAACAAAGAAACATGGGAATACAGACTGAAGCTAGAATGAACTATTCTGAATTTCCAAAACAGTGTAAGGTAGGGAAACAGACATTTCAGATGAGTTAGATAGGCATAGAAAGTTTATGTCAAAGGATAACACCTAATAACCTTTATTTTCATTTATACTACTTCTGCAGCTTCCTTGAAAACTTTTTTCTCTGTTCCAAAGACCACAAGTGAGAAACTGTGCAACATGACTCCACGTGTTGGTTCAGTAGGTGTTGTTTTCGCTGCTGGTGCTGCTTCAGCTCCTGCCAATGCAAGTACCTGCTTCCAAAGTTCAGGCTGATGCCTTAAATCCTTGTGCTTTATCACTCCTTGCTCAGTCTCCTTTCTGTCTCCTGCTACGGATGCCAGAAGATTTCTCAATTTAGGTTTTTCTAGTCAGGATTTCTCCTCCAGAGGACCTCAGAAAAACAGAGCCAGAGGAACTCCAATGCTCTCCATGCATGATTTGACAAAGTGCTACACAATACATTCTTCATCATTTTTTTTTCTTTCCATCTCTTTCAGTGGCAAAAAAAAAAATCTCAAACATGCAGAAAACCCTTTGAAAAGTAGAATCTCATGAGAGTCAAATCATTTTACTACACCATGAGCTCTCTTCACAGGTAAAGAAAAAGTTTTATGGCAGCTTCCCCAATGATCTTCAATTACAACAACATGAATTCTTGAATGTCAGACCATTACGAGCTGCAAGTTTTAAATCAGACTTGTAAGTGCTTCAGCCTTCATTCTAACATGACTTCATGTGCAGAATCTCCTTCAGGAACCGCCAGGGCTCAGGTCCTGTCTGGTCAATGACTGCAGTTGCACAAAATGCTGCCAAATTTTGAAAATTCTTTGACACTTTACAACAGTCCAAGCCAGGTGGGTGGTTGTCAGCTCTCCACATGGGCTGCCCGGGTGGAATATTTAATGAACTTGAGCATTTGTTTCTGGTCTGCTCTTGTCAAAATTGATTTGTGTGTGAAACTCCGCGGTTCTTAGGCTGTATGTGTTATACATTTCTCCAGGCAAGTGCTTTGAATGATCCACGAAACAAACAGGCATAGGGATTTCTTCAGATTCAGGAGAACAGCGTGAAGCCTCACCTTCTGGAGAAACTGGGCAAAGTCCCTTGTGATCATCACCAGTGTTTGTGGATACCCAAACAGAGGATGCAGGGGTTTCACTTCATGTCAGGTGCTAACTTTTCACAGAGGTCAGGACAGGATATTCTACCCAATAGTAGGTAGCATAAGGGATAGTAAAACTGTCCGGTCCTTTTATTACTTTCCTGGAAATTAGCTCTTGGCAGTGCTGGATTCTGAGTACAGGACAGTCAAATTATGTCAAAGTAACTTGAGGGTGAAATGATTTGGTTTAGTTCCCCTTTGAATTTGGAGAGCTTTCCCTGGGAAGCCAGAAATTACATTTTGAGTGTAAATCCACGTTTCTCATGCCAGAAATACAATTTTATTCATGTTTACTCGGGAAAAAAAAAATACATGGAATGTGATTCAGTTTCATTTTGAAGCTTCGGATGGAATAAATACAGATAGATATTAGATCCCTTCCTTCCTGGAGGAATTCTCTGTAATTCTCAATAAACCTGATAATTTTTGCAACTTGCATTGCTGACACTGGACATAATTTTCATGAAATGCACGTAAACCTTCTAAGCACTCTCTCCAAACCTGTGCTCCAGGGACTCATTTCAGCCTCCACTCATTCCGCACACAGCACTGTCCTGGTCCAGGGGACAGCACGTTGTCCTCAATGGAAAGTTAATAAAGGATTGCCTGTTCAGATACAGGTCTATTACACCAATATTTATGAGTGACTGAGTCTGAGGAAGAAGTTTTCTTCACTGTCTTCCTTATGTTCTTAGAGCCATCCCTTGACAAATGACAGGAAATTACAAATAGCTGGTGTGTATGACTCTACAAGACATTAATGCCATACCTACAGAATAAGTCTTGTCAGGCCCACTTACTGTTTTCCATTGAAAATATTTGTAAAAAGAGGGGTGATTTTCTCCTTCTAACACACCCCTTGGTGTTACTGTGGACCTAAAGGAGGCCACGGGCCACTGTTCTACATTGTGCAAATGCAGTAAAACTTACAGCATTTTCTGAAAAGGTTGTAATGCAAGAGCAAGGTAAATACAAAGCGGAGGAATTATCACTATCATGTTTACACAGCTTGGATTCTGAGCCCACACAATTCTCCAGAGGCCACATAAGAAATGTGTGGCAAAACCACAAATTAAAGCAGGTTTTCTGAATCCTGTACAAAAGCCTTACTCTACAAGGCCATTCTTTCATGTTTTCTCTGTTTTTCATCAACAGCTGATGGCTTGTAAGTACTGAAGGAGTGCGCAGTTTACAAGTCAGGATTTTCCTGACTAACACTTAATAACAAAAGATGATGCCTACTAAAGGTCAGCCAAAAAATAAATAAGTAAAGCATGTGATGACAGAAATAATCACCAGAGATAGAGAACTCTGGCACTAGACACAAAATCCTGCCAGTGATTCATCCCATTAATACAAATACACATGCTGTACTTCGATAAAGCCTCTGTGTGTAGGGATAACCTTATTCCAAAACACATATAATTCAACCAAATTATTCAGATATAAGGAGAAAGGCAACTGAATATAAAATTAAATGGGAGGGATTTTTTGTTTTTTAATTCTTAGGCTGCCAGGTAAACTAGGTTGTCTCCAACAAATTATCTCCAACAGATTATCTTATTTGAAAAAAGTGGCATATGGGTAAAAATAGTTTTATTAATTTCCGTGATACACTAAATAAACAATACCAAAACAAAAAATACTCCGCAATAGCTTCTAGTTTTATTCTGAGAGCTCCATCTTCCTATCACTTTGAAGCTTCTTTCACCTCATCACCTCTGGCATAGGTATAAAAAAGTAGCATGGAAGGGACAGTGCCTCTGAAGCACAACAAGCTTCAGTAATTTTCTCCAGGAAAATGAGACATGAAGAACTGAAAGAAGCTTGAAAAAGTGAGACAGGCTCAGATAGCAACCACAGGCCTCTTCTGGTCGGTTGATTATGGAAGATATTGCTAGATAAACAGCACCTTTCCAGAAATTCGAGAACAGGTAAGGCATTGTTTTGCACAAAAAAGTCAGTAGCAGCCTGAGTTCTGCTGTCTCTTTTATCCACACTCATCCTCTTGAGGTGTTTCTGAGCCTCTGCTGTCTGTCATCTATATTTTTCCTTCGTATGTTTTCCTCCTTGTGCTTCATTCGTTCCTTATGAAGGAATTCAGCTAACATTTTAGCACTTAGATGAGGCATAATCAAACACAGACCTACATGGTCTTTCTTACTGTCCTGAGGCCTGACTATCTGGCATCAAATCACTCAAAACCAAGCTCCTAATCACTTGCGTGAAACTAGAAAGCTGAAAAGACACAAACTGTGTAGCGTGAGAGGAACTGGATTCAAAATGCTGGCAGGTCACATCTCAGCTGCAGTTTCCAAGTACTGATACTGTGGTGACTTTCTGGGGCTCTCAGAGAGGATCCCTCCTTTCCTTCTGGCTCCCTTTGTACCCTGTATCCAGGAGTGGTACTTGCGCAAATGAAGGTGGAAGCACAATTGCATCCAACAAATGCTCCCTGCTATCCCCATAAAACAATGGCAATTTTTGCACTGACTTTAGAGTGAGCAGCCAGCCAAGTCCACAGGCACCCAGAGAGGGACAGAAAACAAGTCTCAGAGACCATGAGGCTATTTCCAGAAAAGGAAGGGTCGAATCTATTTTTTGTACACTTACACATGAGGAAGCTGCAGACTGCAAATCTGAGTACCACAGCAGGGTACTCAAACACATACCACGTCAGGTTTTTCTAGCACATAATGAAGAGAACTTTGATGGCACTTTAATTTTGCTTCATTCTTTGTGTAAACATACAGCTGTAAAGGGGCCAGTCTGCAGCAATTCATCACAAATGAGCAAAACAGGTTGTTTCTTTAGGACAAGGTTCTTCACACAGTTTATAAAACATGTATGTTTGGACCTTTTAATTCAAACATTTTCAGTAGAGTGTGATCCTAAGACAGTGAGCATTGCCAGAAGCAGGTCACTTAACTTAGAATTCACTTTATTTGTTGACCTGGGGTGAGACAGGGGAGGACAAGGAATCACTTTTGGTAAGCTTGAGCTGTGCCTGTAGGATCCTGTGTCTTAAAACTGTGCTGCTCCTTTTTAGCTGCCACCTGAGGGCAAGCTTAAAGCTTAACACTTGGCTTTAGGGCACAACAAACCTGGGGTTTATTTGCTTAGTGTGGAAAGTATATTTAAGAGTCTGATACACTTCTCATTTTCCTAACTCTACCTTATCTTTCCCTGAAATGCTTTTCCAACACGGACATCCAAGGAAACCAGTATTTTTATATGATTTTAAATTATTCTTAGACTATATATCAAAAAATAAGAAATATCCATTTTCATTATTATTTTATTATGAGCTCAATCTTTATGTAGTAACAGGTCATTCTAAAATCGAATTTGGAGTCATATGCTTTGGATTTTACAGATTATGTGATGATAGTTCTTAAGGCATGCCAACCCCCTCCACTTTTCAAAACACTGAAGACTTTAATAATTTTTTGAATTAAAAAAATTAAAAAAAGGGGGCATATCATACATCTCAGCCAAAACAGCTCTTGAAAGAACAGAGGTTAAAACCAAAATCAGTTACTTCTATTTATACCTCTTGCTTTGGTTTGAGCTGTTATTGTTTTACATAATAAAATTTATTTTGCAAATTAAATGACAAAATAAATCCAGAGATTAAAACACATAATAAACAAAAATAGTTCATAAAAGCAAAAAAACCAAATAAAATAAATATTCTGTAAATCAGATACTATTTTGTTGTTACTACAACACATGCTCCATGACCCTTTGCTGGACATACTACAGTTTGTCCATGACCTTCTTGTGCCAAGGAGCCCAAAACCAGGCACAGCAGACCTGATCTGTCTCACTCCTTCTGATCACCTTCCTTGACCTGCTGGAAATGCGTCAGGCACAAAGGGTTATAATGGGTGACACCAGATTGGTGACCTGTCACTAATAGGGTTCCACAGGCCTCCATCCTCGGCCCTGTGCTCTTCAACATCTTCATTAAAAACCTGGACACAGGACTGGAAGGGATACTAAGCAAGTTGTTCGGTGATATAAAACAGGGAGGAGCTGCCAACTCCCTTGGGGGCAGGGAAGCCCTGCAGAAAGACCTCAAAAAGTTAGAGGGCTGGGCAATCACCAATCATGTGAAGTACAACAAAGAAAGGCCCGAGGGCAACCCTGGATGTATGGACAGATTGGAGAATGAGATGCTGGAAAGCAGTGCCATGGAAAGGGACCTGGGGATTCTGGTGGATGGCAAGTTGAACATGAATCAGCAGTG
>VZRQ01004873.1:2451224-2467637 GCA_013397975.1 Machaerirhynchus nigripectus | reverse complement strand
GGGCACTGGAACAGGTTCCCCAGGGATGTCGTCACAGCACCAAACCTGACAGAGTTCAAGAAGCATTTGGACAATGCTTTCAGGCACATGGTGTGACTCCTGGGGATGGTCCTGTGCAGGGCCAGGAGTTGGACTGGATGATCCTGGTGAGTCCCTTCCAACCCAGCATATTCTGTGAAACAGTTGCCCTAATGGAGCCTCTGCAGCATGGGCACAGTGCTGTCTCATGTTCATCTTGTGACTCCCAGGTCCTTGTCTGCAGAGCTGCTCACCAGCCACTCAGGCCTGAGTTTATGTGGGTGTTCCTCCTGGTGTTCAAGACTTTGTATTTCCAGTTGTTAAAGTTTGTGAGGCTATTCCTCCCAGTGTGCAGGACCCAGCATCCCCCCTTGCTAAACTTCATGAGACTCCTTCTGGCTTCATGCTCCAGCTTGTCAGGCTCATGGTGAAATTCAGCTTGCTAACTAATCACTAACTTCCCTGCCCTGGTTCTGCATTATCAATCAGTGTGCTGAAAGTGCACTGCCCCATCGTTCAGGTCATTCATGATGTTAAGCATGATCAGACCCAGTATTGGGCCCTGGGGCACACCACTAGTGCCTGGCCTCCAGCTGGGCTTTGTGCTGCTTTTGATGACAGCCTGAGCCCAGCAGTTCAGCTACTTTTCAATCACTGTCTACTCGTCTACCCTATACTTCATCAGCTTGTCCAAGAGGGAGGTTATAGGAGGCGATGTTGAAAGCCTTTCTAAATTCAAGATAAACAACATCCAATGTTCTGTCCTCACCTGCCAAGCCAGCTGTCAAATTGTGTCAGGCTGTCAGACCCCATTTCCCCTTTATAAATCTATGCTGGCTACTCCCAAACACCTTCAGAGTGCCATTATAGTCCCTTTGATGTCGGTAAGAACCCATATCTTTGCCTGTAATTTCAGCCACAGAACCTCTGCTTCTTTCCTGTGTGATGTTTCCCTGTAAAATTTTCAGATAATAAGACATGAAAATTTGCAAAGAAATCTGCTGTGAAAGGGAGATATGGGGATAAACTGGAATTTGTCAAAACGGTGTCCAATGACTTGAAAGAAACCTGCTTTGACTCAATCAGAAAAGTTACTACTACATACAGTACCAAGAGTAAGTTCCTCTGAGAAAATCACATTGTCCTAATAAAAGAAACAAGTCTGCAAGTTCTGACATTCTAATAACAGGCTGTCACACAGTTTGTTGTCATGCACCTTTCTTGTCTTACTACCAAAAAACCCATTTATCCATTGCAAAAATTTCACTTGTATCGGTTTAATATATTTACTATTTCTCCCTTTGCAGTGGAGTAAAAGGAGTAATTTCTGAACCACCATGTATGTTCTCTGATGGTAACAGTTGATTATTCTCCAACAACTATGATTCTTTAAGTGGAGAAAATATATGATTATGCAGCAAAAACACCAGTACATATTAAGAATGGGATACTACAAAATTTAAAGTAATATTTTCAGAAAGAAATGGAAATCAGGAGATACAATAGATACTAATAAAACCTGCTCCCTAAAAATAAGCAATACTTTTAAGACCAGTCCTTCACATAAACCAAGACACTGCAAAGATGTTTAAATATTAAAACTATAGAAGTTCAATAAAATATAATGGGATCAGTCATGAAACTTTCTTCTCATTGGTAAGACAGGCAAGAAATCACATATATTAAGAGTGTAGACACATTGAAATATTACAGACTCTCATAAATTAGTTTATCTTTTGTTAAATAATATGCCTTAAAGCGCACTTTATGTTCAAAAATGTCTCCTGTTTCAGAGGCTTGGAATTATGCTGTAAAAAGTACTTATATCCTGAGTGGATTAGTATACTCAAGTTTCATCCCGTATCCCATTTTGCACAATTTGTACCGTGCTTATTCCATGCCTGAGAAGAGGCTGGACACCACAAACTACTGAAAGCAGCTCCTCTCCCCCTTTCACTTGATTTCACAGATGTTGTGGAGTAGATCCGCCCACAGAAGCTCTGATCAAGGCCTGGTCTAGAAAGCAAATGCTGCTTGCCTGTAACCCTTGAGACAAATCTGTCCAGCAGAGAGGAGGAAATGTCAAGAGGCTGAAAGAAAAATCTAATGGAAGTGAAACACTGCTACATGTCAGTTTGGTTCCAAAGGGAATCTGGAAGCATTTTGTTGCAGCAGCCCATGGGTGATCTGCTGAGGAGGGAAGAAGCTAGCAGGCAGACTGGCACAAAAGAAGGAAAAAAAACGTTTAATATTCTTCGAAAGCTTTATTAATGTTGACACATTTCCACAGGGTGTTTCACCTTCAGTGCATCAGCACTCTGTGGTAGAAATGTACTTGCATGGAAAATTTCTGCTGATCCTAAAGCAGGTGGCTCTGACTGCATCTAAATCTGCTCTTTTCCCCTGATGCTCGCTGCTTTCAAAAGAATTTAGAACATATCCTGAACAGTTTGTTAGAAGACCATCATCAAAACTGTGAAACTTTCTAAAATTAAAACAGAATTTATTAGAGACCATCTTAACTCTCGCTGATTAATTATCTCTGTGTAACTGTAATACTTTTAGAATTTGAAATGGAAATTAAAAATCTAATTTGAAATGGAAATCTAAACTTTGAAAAATTATACTGGTGTATGTACAGACACATGTCCTTCTCTACCCTTAGCAGTTTTTGAGACATCAGGAGTGCCACAGTTAACCCAAGGTGGTGCTGACTGTGGTAGGAGTGGTCCAAGCAGGAGGTTGGACTAGAGACTTCCAGAGAAGGTGGTCTTTCAACCAGGAATTCCCAATGCTACCTTACTTTCAGCTGTGGAAGAAAGTAATGTTGGAAAGGGAACCACTAGTTTAAAAACCTTTGAGTGGTTCTAGAAGAACATATTGTGAAATAATAGCTTCTGAACAGTAAAGCAAAGGCCTCACTATAATCAAATACTTTACTGAATTTTAGCTATATATATAAAAATTGCATTCAAATATAGTATAAAATTAAACGAATTCATTAATTTCTTTATAATATAAAATCAAACTGATTTCACAGTTCAGCTTGAGTACAATTCAAAACAATTATGTGTATTTCCTTTTAAAGCCCATGGAAATTATCTCTTTCTGGTTAATACATACTTTTAACAAAAACATCATGAAAAATTTGCACTGACACATTTAAATCAGAGAGTATTTTCTCAAAGCTGAATCAAAAACTCCCATGGCATGTAATTTGACTGAGAGAAAAGTGGGCTGTACAGGCTAGATAAAGCAACATGCTGCAATGAGAGAGATCATTATCTCAACCATTTTAAACTGAATAATGCTAACACCTAGCATGCAAGCTGAAAAAACAAAGGCCTGACTGTCAATATTTGTTAATCGTTTGAATTCACTAAAGTCTCCTCATGCTTTGGGAGAAATACAGAATAAAATTAAAGTGCACATTTAAATATACAAAATTTTCAAGACCAAAGGGCGAACTTCAAAAACATTCTAGTGTGCACCACACTGCAAAAAAAGACTGTGAACTATATATTTCTATGTAACTCATGATGGAAATGGACTCCAACTGTAAAAGCATAAAAAAGACTTGATAGGAAAAGTGGGCCTGTTATTTTTTGGAAACAGCAGTGCTTCCTACTTCCTTACTTTAGGAGACAGGCTCTTGAAACCCTGACAGAGTTGTCTTAGTCAGCCTGAACCATTTTCCCCACAGCAGTGATGACAGCTGATAAGAAATATGCTCAGTCGTGTGCTCAGTCATGCATATTCTCTCTACATCTACATTATCTCTCAGCCTCTTGAGGCTAACTGCAAGAGCTAGATCAGGTTGTTTAAGATCCAGTTCTGGCACATTCCAAAAATCTCCAGCAACAGAGATTCCACCCCTGCTCGGCAGCACTTGGGATGCTCCACTCGCTGTAGTATTTCCCTTGCCCACACAGATTTACAGAAACGGGCTGTAACAGATCTCTGTCCCCTAGCTTGCAAATGTCTCTCACACCAACATTTCATAGTCTGATTGAATATAATGTTCCATAAAGGCAGAAGAAACAGCAGCATGTGAGGAAGGGAAATGAAAATTTGAGAAATTATGCACAGGAACCATGACCTCTCTCAGGGAGAGAAAATGCAGATGTTAGCTTGTGTTTAAGGAATATGTCCAACTGGAAATCATCAAGAATTCATATCTTGGAATGGTTTGGGTTTCAAGAGATCTTTAAGATCATCTAATTCCAACCTCCCTGCCATAGGCTTCCACTAGTCCAGGTTGCTCAAAGCTCCATCCAGTTTGGCCTTTGATGTTTCCAGGGCTGAAGCATCTCTGGGTAACCTGTTCTAGTGCCTTACCACCCTTACAGTGAAGAATTTCTTCCTAGTGACTAATCTAAACCCACACTCTTCCAGTTTAAAACCTTTCCCTCTTGTCCTGTTACTCTATTCCCCTATAAAAAATGCCTCTCCAGCTTTCTTGTAGGCCCCCTTTATATACTGAAAGGCTGGAATAAGGTCTCCCCAGAGCCTTCTCTTCTTCAGGCCAGTCCCACATCTTTCAGCCTTTCTTCATAGAACAGTGCTTCATCCCTCTGATCATCTTTGAGGCGCTCCTCTGGACTCAGTTCTCCTCTGGACTCAGTCCTTCCTGTGCTGGGGACCCCAGAACTGGATGCAGCGCTGCAGGTGGGGTCTTGCCACAGCAGAAGGGGCAGAATCCCCTCCCTTGCCCCGCTGGCCATCCTGTTTTGGATGCAGCCCATGGAACTGGGCACTGGCCTGCTCTTATGACTATCTCCCACAGTTCCCTTACTTGGCAGCACAGATCATCAGTAAGTATCCATGTCCTGCCCACTTGGAGACTGTCTCCCCGTGGCCTGGCCCAGTGAGGGGCTCCAGGCATTCCCTGCAGCCTGAGATCTTCAGAGAGGCATCCTCCTTCCAGAGAAAAGTAAAAACATCAGTCTGTATGAGTGAATTTTAGGGGTTAGTCCAGCATTTTCTAATGAGCACTTCCATTTAGAGAGCAATTGTTTTGCCATCAGAGAAGATTTTGTGGTCAGGACGATCGGTGCAGAGATGAATTAAGATACTTTCCCAGGATGGAAAAGGAGCACCCAGATGGATGAAGCAAGAATCCTGCATCAGTTTCCATCCCAGGCCTGGAGGTATCGGTCGATAATCTCCACTTAACAACAGCATTCAACTTAAATTTCCCTTTATTATCTTGTAAAGATTTCCAGTCACTTTGCAAGTGAAAGGGCTGTTTCATGCAGACTTTGCAAAATGACTGAAAGCAATAAACAGAGATTATGCTGCAATAAGTTTGCAGGATGGCATCAAATTGGTCCCGTTATTAACTGGGAATATGTTATGCTGAGGTAAATATTGGCAAATTCTCCCTTTCCAGAGAAAACTGGTTGAACAGAATGAAATGCTGTGATGGAGCGATCTCCCCTTGAGTTACAGAGACGATGTGGTTATCTATGGCTGCAGCAAGCACAAACACAACATCTGTCAGACTTGTCGATTCAGTAGGCTGATAACACCGAATACTAAACCTAAACAAACTAAACAGCAGTAAAGGCAGCTGATAATCACTGACAGCAGCAAGTTGACACTTGAGATCGGTACAGAAGAGCAGGCTTATGGCAGAATTTTAATCCAGAGAAATGGCTGGTAAATTCTTTGTAAACAGATGAGAGGGAATTCTCACAATCCATTCCTGTGAATTAGTGTCTGCTATCAATATCATAAATGTTCACATAATATTTTCATTGCAGTAATCACCTAAAAACTGTCTTTGAAGATGTCTTAAGGTAAGACCACCACAAGCCACAGCTGTAAAAACTTTGATTCTTGGATTTTTTTTTTTTTTTAATTCAGTTTTGGTGTTTCTCTGCAGTGTGTAGAAATCAAAAAGCTATCACAAGCTGAAAGCACATAGTCCCCGTGAATCCATTGCTATGAGTCTGACAATGCCAAATTGTGAGATATGTTTTTTGGATCAGCTATCATATGCATGGTTAGCATGGAAATGGAAGAAGCAGCAGGCTGCCAGCATTCAAGCAACGAGATTTGTTACAGCTGTTTGTGTCCAAAGGATTTCTTGCAGAGTTGTTTTGTGAAATGTCCCTGACTCGGGTAGCACACAGTTACCAATAGCTCTTACCGACCTCCAGGACCCAAGTTAAGTGATTATGAAGTGATTATGACAGTCTTCAAACAGTAATTCTGAGTAGCAGAAAACTCCTAGAAGAAATTACAAGCTTAAGAGTTACAAGCTGAAGCCTTGTGACTTTAACGCTTGCATTTGTCGCTGCTCCTCTGACTGAAAGAAAAACTGCAGGAGATTCACGTTTCATTATATACTCGACTTTTTTTCACAAGAGTAGTATGGGTGAATGTCCAAGAGGCCCTTTCCCACACTAGAACTGCTAAAGTGAAGACAGTCATTTCAACACTGTCTGAGGCTTCTCAGCTTTTTGTGTAGTACTTGAGGAACGTTTGAGGAGAACAGAGGTGTTCTAAAGATTGAAGCTTTGGCTCAGTTAGCAAAACTTGCTTTCAGAATCACGCTGCAACATAATAGGGGCATGGGTTCATCTGCCATTCAGTTGCAGCTTTTATATATTAAAGCATAGGAAATGTTATTACTGAATTTATCAGGTTTTGCACGCAAGATTTTACACAGACCAGCTCAAATTTTATGTTGCTAATACTACAACAGTGTACAAAGTACTTTTCATTATTTCATTGACAGATTAAAATGCTTATTTAAACAGTGCTGACTTAAAGTCTGAAAAACATAGTGAGAAAATAAGAAAAAGGAAAATGTCATTCACTAATACATTTGCCATAAAAAATAGAAACAATAAAGAAATGCCAAATAAATAAATACAATGTTGATGGATATCTTCAGGTTATTATTTGCCAAGACTCAAATTTTGAATTTTAGTTTATTTTTGTTATGTTTTAAAGGAGTGCAGTCATTTCACTACAATACACACACAAATATTTAGCTATTTCTACTCTCATAAAACTTAAAATTATTTTTTCCAAATATTAAACATGTTTTTTTCCTATCCTAAATGTGAATGAAAACAGCTTTACAGGCTTTACCACAAGAACCATGCTTAACACCTCCAAACCTTATTTTTCTAAATAATTGAGAACACCTAACTTCCCAAATCATATTAAATCAATCTGGATTGTGTAAGTGCTTTCGAGTCTTAAAGATAATTTTCCATCAGGCTTGCAGCCCAGCCTCTTACATTTCCAGGAAGGTAGTATGTCACTTGCAAAAAAAAAAGGATTCATGCAGGCAAAATTTCTCGCTGCTTAATATTGAAACCTACAGAATTGTACACTGTTGCCTAAGTAGGTACAGGCAAATGAGCCTTAACAATTATAGCTGGCAATAAAATAGACTATCTACTTAAAGTTAATAAAACTAGAATACATTTTAAATCTAGAATTTTCTTTTCCAGTTCTCAAACTATATGCACATCTTAAGAAGGTACTGTTCTCTCTAAACTATCCATAGATATTCTGGCATCACCTGTTGCTTCTTCTTGTATCATCCAAAATCATAGTTGAGAAGATAATGGGATCCATTGTAACTGAGTATTTTCATTTGGGTTGCTTTTTATGTTGGGTTGTTTTATTGTTTTGGTTTTTTAAATTTTATTCGCAGGTAAAAAGCACATGATTTTCCCATGCAAAGAAATAGGACCAAAAACTATTCCTCTGATGCTCTTCTGCAGAAACATCTTCCCGAAGCTAGTGGTCGATTTTAACACTTTTGCTTGCAAAAGACTGCAGTCCAGCTAAGAGCTAAGATGGAGCTCTTTAAATGTTACTGAAGATAGACAAAATAGCCATGCACAACCGGGGAGGAAGATTCAGACTACGATCTGATGCAGACAACGCTTCTTTACTACTCAAAACGTGGAAATAGGAATTGTGGGTAAATTTGTTCCCCCCTGTGTGGGAACAGGAGAGGTGGCCATGGGGTTTTTTTTACTGAATGAAGGTCATTGACTGATGGCTGGCTTATTTTTCCCTCTGTCTCTGAAGTAACTCCACTAAAAATGATGGTCTTGCAGAGTGAAAAGGCTGCACCCTTGTATTCAGCTTAGATAAGTCAGGGCAGACAAGTTCAGCACTGAAGGAAGTCCAGGCAGCTTTATGCAGAACTTAATGCAATAGCGTGGCTGGTTCTGACAGAGGTCTCTCAGCCACACCGAGCAGTCTGGGGGAAAATTGATGTACAGCTCCTGAAGCCTCTCATACTGAAGATGAAATAAGTAACATTTTTGTTCCCTGAAGACTTAATACCAACTCACTGAGTCTGTACCACAGAGATTTGATTTTTGCACATGTATTTCTGTGTGGTTATACCTAATGGGCTCCTACTACCTGAGACCCAGAGCAACCACTTCATGGATTAATAATGTTAACAGGCAAGTACTGATGTGAAGTAAGAATTATACCATCCTTAAGCCCCCACCAAACAAAGAATTACCATTGTCAGGAAACCTGTTTAGGTCATTACTTTTTCTCTCAAAATAAGAAAAATAAATAGGTCAAATAAAGTACAGAATATCTGGTATTTCACTGTTGGTATTTTCCAGTTTTCCTAGTAGAATGGTTCAAATTCCAGCCCTCAGGGGCAGTAATAAAATCAACAGCTTTGAGGCTGTTGGAAGCAAAGGAGAAACCTCCCTGGGGTAGAATCTGAGGACACTTTACTTCAATAACAAGATGAATATTCAGTCTCTTTTTGTTACCTGTGATCTGGAGAGCTGACCCCAGGTGCTGAATAGCCTTGCCTCAAGCAGTGCCTGCTGCAAGGGCAGCACCCCAGAGCTGCTTGTCTTCATGCAAAGATAAACAGAAGCTCAGAAGTGAAACACAAGGTATTAGTACTTCATTCGATTTCATACCTTACATTTTTTCCTCGTATTTTTGTTTCCCAAAGATTAAAACAAAAACATTGAAAAATCAAGCAAGTTGGCCTCCTCATTTAAAGAAAATTACATTACCAGTTTACAAAATGGATTTTATCCAACCTGCTGTGCATTCTTACCAACCGGATTCAGAAAACCAAAGCAACACTTTTTATTGTCTCTCACAAAAGAAGCAATAGGTGTAGACAAATAGGCTTAAGTTTGAACATTCAGATGCTTTTGTGCAGCAGGTACATGTTTTTTTGTACTCACAGCTGGTATCCTGCCTGGTTGTTTTGCCTCAGCGCAATCCTGCAAGCATATATCAAACATGTTACAGACAGTCAGTAGCTATCTAATAGCACTCAGGAGGCATTCTAAAGTGTATCAAAGTTGATTTGCCTCGGTAGTTTGAATTCCCTACAGGTGATATTCTGTAAAGAGGCAATGCTTGGCTTAGGTAGTAGCATATCCACGCTCTTCAGCAAACTATTTTCCTCATAATGAAAAAAATTATAGCTGATTTCATGTATTAATATCCTGATGGGGATCTAAAGTCACCTACATCCTGCTGTATTGCAGGGGTTTTTTTGCTGAGTTCTAAGTATGAGACAGTTCCTATTAGATCCCCTAGCGCAGTCTTGCCTGAATTAAGAGGCCAAAACTGGTTACAATATTCCAGATGTGGTCTTAAAAGTACTGAGTAAAGGCCTCATATATATGCTGGCTGATAATACAACACAGGAAACTGTTGGGTCTTCTTTGCTTCCAGGGCACACTGATATATTTAGCTTGGGTCTGCCAAGACCTCTATGTCTTCCTCTGCAGAGCTGCTCTCCACACACTCAGTTTCCTGAGGCAGCTGTTGCTCGGAGGCCTGTGAGACATTGCTGTGCTGGGGGGAGATGGTGAGAGATTGCCTTTGCACCACTGGTGTGGGGGTGGTTTACCCACTTCTTTCCTTCGCTTGTTAAATTGTTGATTCTGATTGATGAATTTTTTTAACTTTTGCTCTTGCTGTTCTCTCAGCAGTCCTGCTGGGGAAGAAGGATTGTGTGGTGCTTAGCAGCTGACCAGGGTCAACTCATAACAATTAGATACAGAAATACTGTGGATGACAGTGCCAAAAGCCTTGCTGAAGTTAAGGTAAAAACATCTACTGCTGTCTCTTTACCTCCAAATTCAGTTATGTTATTCTAAAAGGAACTCACATGCTATACCTTTGTTAAATCCAAGCTGACTTTCCCAATCTTCTGCCCATAAATGCATTCCAAGGAGACTCACTGCATGATTTTTGCAGAGAACAAAGAGAAGCTGATCAATCTGTCACTTGTGTAGTTGTCCTTTTAGTCTGAAATGAAGCTAGTGCAATATCTGCTTTCCTTCAGCCACTGGGGATCTTCCCCACTCAAAGACGAGGGAGAATATACACACTGTGACATACACCAGCCAGTTCTGTCAGCAGTTCTGGATGCAGCCTGTCCAGTCTTCTGGGTCTGAATGAATTGACCTCAAATGATTCCAGATCTCATCTGATCTACATCCACTGCTGGCGGTTCCTTCTCTTTAATGAGAGAGGCCTGGATGACGTTGTTGCTGAAGACTGATGCGAAACAGCAACCGAGTATCTCCACCCAGTGTGTTTCAAATGGCACTAGGGCACCTGCCCTTCTCAGCCATGGGCCATGTTTCTTTGATCAGTCTTTTGCTGCTGATTTAGAGTTTTCTTGATGCCCTCACCATCGCTCGCAAGTGTTAATTCCTGATGCTATTTGACTTCCTGTATATCATTGTTACACAAGTGGGGAAGGCCTCTAAAATCCTCCTTTGTTGTTTGTTTTTTGCCAAAAAACAAATCTAGCACATATTTTAATAGATAAAAAGCAACAATAAAGAGTAGGTGGGAAAGGAAAGAGAGAGAAAGATAACAAAAAAAAATTCAAATGCAATAAATTCAAATGCTAAAATGCTAAGGACAGGGTCAGTTTTCCATGTGCATTCAGGAAAATTAGAAGTGTAAATTACTCAGCTCACTTGAAAAATCTTTTGAAGTTCTGATATGTGAAGGAAAAATGTTCATAAAGGTTTCCCAGACAGGTCCAGAATTCCAGCTTTTAAACGCTTTCACTGCCTAGGTTCTGAGTCATTGTTGCCATTGTTAAACACTACAATTAAGCCATACTAAGAAGCATAGATCACAGAAGCCATAGAAGATAGATCATAAACCATAGAAGTTTGGACCAAAATGTCCAGTCTTGGAAAATAAGTTGCTGCTCTAAAACATTTTAAAAATCATTGATGGTTTGGTTAGGGTTCTTTTTTTTCTTTCATCTTATTAACAGCAGTATCACTACAAAAGATTATATCTCTTAAAAATAAATAAACAGAGCATCAAGATTGATGAATCCCCTTTATAAGATGTGACTCAGTGGCTACATGAGGAATTTGCCTTACCTTCTGTTCGAGATCAAACCTCCCATAGGTCAATATAAAAGATTTCTGCTACAAGGGTTTTAAGAAGCTATTTCAGGCCTCAGCCAAAATATGTAATAAATCAAGAAGTCCATCTGTCATTGTTTCTGAAATGAAGCTAATTCTACCAGCCAAAAGTGATAAATAGAAGTGCTTGAGGTTAAATTAGTTAAACAGTCTCTAGACTTGCAATCATTTTCAGCTCTTCTAAAATGGTTCTGAACTTAAATCAATGGACAGCCTCATTTTACTTTTGCCCCTACTGTTTTATTTTAAAATTATCTTTTATTTACTTCTGAACATTGTCATGATACTTTCAACTCTCCTCACAAAGGTCATCCCAATGGGTATCTCTTTATTTGCTCTCTCTCTCTATGATATAGATGCTATTGAGGGATGTCCACAGGAGCAGAAGAATAGAACCACAAAAATAAAAGGAGAAAAACTAGTTATAGCTCCTGTCTTCGTTTTCTGACCCAATCAGGGAAAATAAAACTGTGAGAGCAGAGTAGAAGAGTATATAATTAATGGCAGGTAAGTAGAGCAGATTGAATGTAAAAATTAGCAGAAATGGGATGTCAGGTATCAGCTAGCCTAGAACACAACGGACAACAATGGATCACATCAATCATGACACAATGAGGATGGCACAGTGCAAATTTAGTCATCTGGAATAAGGACACAAATGATTTCTTTTATGCTTCACTCAATATTATAATTTTTTCACCAATGATTTCACAAAAGACTTGAGTTACAGAGAGGTCGTGCCATCCTCATGATCTAATTCAGGACATAAGAACTGAGTGTCCAAGTGCAAATTTCTGCTCACTGACAGTATTATTTGCTCAGAAGTTCCATCCCTGTTCACTTTTGATATTCATATTTTGCCTTATTTTAATTAGAGCAACAATTTCCTCTAAAGCAATTAGAATTTTCCCCCTAGCAAATCTGTGCTATCCTTAGTTTTTCTTTCTACAAGATAATGACAGACAACTTCTTTTAACCTCACACAGGCTGCCATTTCCAGAAGCATTTGCCCTTTTCATTATTCCCCATCTTAAAGGCAGCAGGTATTATAAACACCATCAAAAGGTTTTCTCTGGTGCTGCAACTGCCCATGGCCCAGGCAGTGAGTGATCAGTGATGCTGTATTTGTGAAACATGCCAAGATGTTTGAGGAGTGCAGGAAGCTGCTGATATCCTCAGCAGTGTGAAACACAGGGACACACTCTCCTGGAAAGGTCACAGAAATCACTGAAGGTAGATGTGCACGCCACTTATCTCACCAGGAACATAGCTGGCCAGAAGGCACACATCCTTCAAAGCAGGTGACTGACCGTGTTAGTTCAGCACATTTCCCATATTGCTGACTTTGGTGGAATTTTTATCTAACTTCAACCACAAATTAAATCTGACTGCAAGATAGCAGAGTCCGCAGCACCTGACAGCAGTGAAAGCATCCTCTGCATCCTCAGAGAGTAAGTCCACCTGTGGCTGAACTGCCTTCATTGTATTCCTCTGCAACAGTTTGCCAGCAGAGATAAACTCGGCTGTCTGTCTCAGGAAAGCCACTGTGTTTACTCTGAACAATGCAGGCAGTGAATCACAGGCACCCTGTCAAGGAACCTTCTCAACCTCAGCATGCAGCAAGGAGGCAAAAATCCGAGAATGAAAACCATGTACACTGAAAACCAATACTCATCATACCTGCTTTAATGATCTTTCTCTTCCTTTCTTAAAAAAAGGCTGATGAATATGCCAGGGGCAGATTCACAGCAAGAAAAATCTGTGTATGCTACATTGATCATTGATTGCTTATTTGCTGGCTTGTCTGGGGATGATTTACACACACACACACACCCCCTGCATGGGTGGTGATAAGAAAGAGGATTCACACACATTCTGCTGTTACATTCTGACCAGTGCTGAAGGTGTGTACATCATGTGTGTGTATTTTTTGTTTCCCTTGACAGGACATTTTTTGAACCGGGACTTAAACAAACCCAAAGGATGACATGGCTATCTCCATCATATTCACTAGGAGTTTACCAGTATCAGTGCTAGAGAAAACAATAATATTCCATCTCTTTATTCTGAACGCTCTGTCAGAGAAAAATAAGGGTGTATCCTCTGCAGAGGACAACCCAGAGTCTGCAGAAATTCCCCAGTATGAGTTCAGAGACAAAAAAATCAATTAATCAATTAACTAAGAGACAAATAGAATACTCTATTAAAAAATGGGGGGTTTATAGCAATTACTTCTGAAATACAAAGGAAAAGGTTTTTTCCATTGCTGACTCCTGTCTGCTTTACACTTTGGTGCAACAGAAGTCCCAGAAAAGAAAGACAGAATTCCAGCCTCGATGCTGGCATTGGAATTATTGCCATAAAACAGAAAAGCATGTTGTCTACCCCGCACATGAATGTTACAAGTAAGCATTCTCTTCAGATCCCTTAGGAATATAAGTGATCATCTGAAACTCAGAATTACCTGGATCTCTTTTCAGATCAAAGCTGATTATTCTTCAGTGCTGCAGAGCCTCAGTAAGTTCAAAAAATAGCAATGTAATCATTCCTTGCACAAGCCCAGCAGTAAAAAATATAAAACAAAATGTGGTTTATTAGGCCAGCTGGCATGTATACTTTGTCTTTCTGAAGCCTGCATGCACCCTTTTTTTGCAGCCTGACTCACAGTCAACCCATTTATTTTTAATTTAGCTCTGCTGAGGACAAACTTGCCCAGATGTACTGAATTGCAGAAGTTCATACCATGCCTTGAATATTTTCTTTTAGGAGATTAATCTGGCTTTGGCCCGAAACAAAGTAGGAGCACAAATCATGTAGTCACATACCAGTGCTTAAGACACTGCTGCTGAAAATCTTATAATGGAAAAATACTGTTGAACTCCAACATCAACGTTTTATTAGGAAACAAATGTGGTAGTTTTTAAGGCAAACATCAGGAAAAAGGTTGTACTGGGTAGATGTCAGCAGTGGTCCATTACATCCCCTCATCCAACCCATCCCTTCCAATTATGTGTAATATTGAACATTTCAGAAAGCACCAAGTGTCAGAAAAGCAAAAGACCACAGACATCAAATAATGCTGTAGATATCAGAGGCATCAACAAACAGCTCAGACTCCCCAGTGTGCAAGCTTTGGGTAACCTCTACAGGACTCCCTCCTCAACTTGCAGGTTTCCTGGGGGAATATCTTTTCAATGTCTGAAGCCCAAGTCCAAAGCTATCTGGGTGAAACTACATGGCATGTAAGAGAGGTGCTAGCAGGCGTCAGCCTGGAGACAACCATGTGCAAAGGTCACTTGCAATAGAGATTCCTGTTGGCTCCAGACTGTCAGAGCCCCCCCCACTAAAAGGCAGCACACTCATCTTGTCCACCAAACACCACTGCACTCCCAGTTCTCCATCATCTGTCAGCTTGCTGAACCTGCACTTTGCTCCATTGTCCAGGGCATCGAAGAAGATGCTAAAAAGGACTGGACCCAATACTGTCCCCTGGGGCACTTCAGTGACCGGCATCCAGCTGAGCTAATCACAACCTCTGAAGACCAGCAGTTCAGCCAATTTTCAAGCCATCTCACTGTTATTCCTTTAGACCCGATTTCATCAGTAGAACAGAGTTAAAAGCCTCATTACAACTGAGCTCAAATTATACCCACTGCGCTGCCCTGATGCAACAAGCCAGTCTTCTTATTTTGGAAGCCTACTACATTGGTCAGTTGCTATTTCCTCACTATCCATGATGACTAATCCAGATCACCAATTTCCCCTTAGAAATAGTTTCCAGGAGGATTTTTTCTATCACCTTCCCAAGGAAACAGGCAAAGTTGATCTTATTCAGATCTTCCTTGTGGTTCATCTTGAGGTGATATGTTCTTTCCTCCAGCCCTCAGGAATCGCTCCTGGTTGTCACGACCTTTCAGAGATAATGTAGAGCAGACTCACAATCTACATGTTGAATACATAAATAGAAACAGTGGATAATAATATATTCACAGAACACAGAGATTCTCTCATTCCCCTAAATTTTGACAGCAATGTCAGTTGGTTAAATGAAACTCTACAAAAGCCTTTACAGTTAGTGAGATTAATATGAACAAGATTAGTTGAGTTTCTTCATGTGTTTGAAATGCCCTAGCATGCTACAGGCACTGTAAGAAATGATGAATGAGAGAAATAAATATTTCCACCACATAGGTAGTGCAGTTCACAGATTTATGCCCTCCTTTATATTTACCATTGTGCATTCATAAGTTTTTCTCTGAAAAATGAAAATCCTATATTCTTTTGAGACCAATAAATGGAGGAAACTACCTGCAAGCTATTTTTTCTTGGAAGCATTCATTTGACCTTTTCTGAATAAAGGTTTGCATATGTTTAATAGTATAATGCAGCTGTGTAAACTGAAGGACACAGTTATCCAAACAGGCATTTCAAAATATGTCTCACCTGTAAAGCAAAGACAAAAACTGTACGGAGATCTTGGCAATGCATATATAAAAAAATACATACTGATACTTGAACGTACATATATATATACACACACATTTGTTTTTTATACTTGGATATATATATGCATGTGTATAAAGAAAACAAAGATGTTTTACATACCCCATTAAAAAAGAAAGAGCAAAACAACAATAAACTGATGAGAGAATTATTCCCATTGCCTATGAGTTCTGAATGGACTTTGGTAGGAAGTCTCACAAACATGTTTGCATTTACCTTAAAATTCAAAACTTTCCAAGTGCAAAGTTGTAAGAGCCTTAACAAACTTGCCCATTGGTAGATAAATATACCCATTTCTACTCAGGAAGTACCTTTCTGTTTGGGAATTTTTAAACAGTAACTTAAAAAAATATCAGTGTGTTCTGCTTCTCATAGGAACAGATCTTTTAAAAACTAACATGAGTGGAATTCCATAGCATCCAATAATTTATTTTAAAATGTTACAATATTAATTTATCTC
>VZRQ01004873.1:2396082-2451186 GCA_013397975.1 Machaerirhynchus nigripectus | reverse complement strand
CCCCATTTGTGTTTGCTCTAGCTGCATTTAAGGAAAATATAATAATTTACTACCATTAAGCTGTGCCTCTGGGGCTTCCACTGGCAGCAATGCTACCCCTTCCCAGCATGCTTAGGAACTGTAACATGAAGAAGGGAAAGAGATTTCAAGATATTTCTGCCTTTAAAACTGCCTTCCAAGTGCCACGAGGTGTTATTTGACTGTAGTTTTGGTAGGTCATATAATGCTCCTTTCTCATCCTCCCAGACCACAAAAAGGTGACATAAAGAGTGGTTTATCTACAGGAACCTGTTCCCACCAAAAGAAAGAGAGTGCAGTATTATCTTAGTCTCACAGTAGTGATCTGTAAGAATCACTAGCAGGGAGCTGGCATTTATCTGGGAAACACAGGAGTTTTTACAGACACACGGGATGCACAGATGTACACAGAAGTGCCCGTTTCAACATCTGCCTCCACCCAAAAATGCTGAGCAGTCACGGCCCCATAATTCTGCTTTGGTTTGGTTTGATGTTCATAAATCAAGGGCAAGTGACACTATTTTCTCACAGCACGCGAAAAACTGAAAATATTGAGGAGAAAGTACTGGAAGCAGCCCTGCTGATCTTCTAGCAAGTTACAATAAAATGCATTTAAAAAAAAAAGAAACCAAATCAATCATCCAAGCAATTGAGTTAAAAGCAGATTAGAAATTAATATTCCTGACTGATGGAGCTCTACAAAACTGCTGTTTTCAAACCAACAGTAGAACCTCTTCTTTTTTAATAAGCACAATTGGCTTGGAGTACTTTGTCAATGTGACAAACCTTTTCCTCCACAAGTGAAGCATTTATTCAAATGCTAATGAAAGTGAATGTAATTTGTAGTGATGCTGAATCAACTTTTCAACACTGTAATTTGCGATTCTATAAAACTCTGATTCTTTCAATATGAAATGTATTTGAATAGGGTTTTGAGACTAAACAAATTGATATACTGTTTTTGCCATCAATTTAAAAGCATTTTGATTTCTTTATGCGAGGCAACTCTAGTAATACTGAGTAGCTTTTTTTACATTTACACATTTTCTTCAACTACAGAGCAGACTCTCAAAATTCATTAAAATTGTCTATAGCTCTTATATTAAACCACTGTTATCAAATAGCACAATTTATAGACTCACATAAATTATTCATGTAACTCTGCTAATGTAGATTCATTTCTTATTCACCATAACTGACCAGGGCTTCTGGATCGCAACTTTCAGTGATGTAATATTCTTCCTATAAACAGTAGCAGGCACACAGTGATTCTCCCACTTTCATTCCTCCACAACAATCCCATACCCAGAAAAGAATAAAAAATTATATTGAAAAGATTGTTGCTATTTATTATATAATCACTGTCATGTCTGGAACTGGACTACTGGATTCAGTTTTGGTCTTGCCAACTCAGATGATGCATAAGTGCAGTGAATGAAATGGATCCAGAAATTAAGGCATAGATTTTTTCTGTTTGAGGAGCAGGGAAAAATCTTAAGCTGTCAGGTTAAGATGCAGAATGACAGAGCTACTCAGAAAAGAAAAAGTCCCTTTTATACAAAGGACATCCAGTGAAACTGAGACACTAATAAATTGGTTGTGCAAAGCCATCAATTTACCAAACTGCTAAATGCATAAATATGCAATGAGAACATCAATTTTTACATCATAGAAAATAAAAGTTGCAAGCATATGACTTTGTGAGAGCCATAAAGCTCAAAACTGAGTTACAGGCAGGTCATTTCATATCTGCCACTGTAAGTGTTCTTTTATTCTTCTTGTAAAAAACTCAGCTACAGAATAATGGACTGACTAGGTCTATTTAGCACAATTCAGCAGTACCTAGCCATGCAGCTGAATTTGTCCATTCAAACAGGGTATTTGTGAGTCAGATACATTTAAAGTTATCTCTGGCATGGTGTTGAACAAGGTTTTAAGAAGCATGAACTCTTCAGATACAGGCATCTAATATGCTATCTGGTATGGACACCACTTTAGCCAAGCATGGAGCCTGACTAAATATTTCTGTTCTCAACAGCACAGAAATATTATCATCTGGGAAGCAGCATTAGCAAGGATACAGCCCAACATTCAGATAAAACATGCAGTGTGTATTTTCCATATGGTTTATGTGACAACACATCTTTCTATGGTAATAGTAATTGCTATTAGGCCACATAAAATATTACTGCGGGAAAAGAATTTGCATTACATTCAGGGCAGGTTTCAAAAAAGATGGCATTTCTAGAGTATGAAATACAATACAGTAACTAAGAGCTCAGTGAGACACCGGTTAATGAAGAGTCCACATCAAACCTGCACTGGTGCCACTACCTTCAGCATTCCATGCATCTCCTGCCCTGTGCAGCGATATGAATGAGGGCAAAGAACAAGCAGGAAACTGAAGAACACCTAACAAGTAGAAATAAGGTAATTTTTTTATTGAATGCATTGGAATAGCAACACTTTCACTGTCATGATCTAACCGGTTGAGTAAAAACTGAACAATATAACCTGCCCAGCAAATGCTCTTAAAGTCTTAATGAAAACCAATTATGTTTGCTGGGCACTATTAAAAACCCCAACAACCTGAAAGCACAAGATAAATACATTAAAACAATTATAGAATAATGAAGGGGTGAGGAAGACACTTCCATCAGAAGAAATAGCCACATGAACATTTCTGTTGGGCAAGGAAAACAGAAATCATTTTGTCCCATGAGTCTCCCAAAAAGCAGGACATATCTGGAGCTAATACCTATCAGTGGATGCAAAAAAAACCCACCTTGTCAAAAAACCAAGCAAACAAACATACAAAACCCCACATGACTTCACCCTATTCCTGAGTATAAGCAGCACCTGATGTGTTAATTATCAGCTGAACAGCTACATTGAGAGTAACTGGAGAGTGAAGAGGTTGGCACAGGAGTAAGGAAAAGCTCATGACTTTGCAGAACTTCTAATATAGAGATATATATTATATACACACATCTGCAGTCATTTGTAAAATTAGGGATGGGGGGTTGCAGACACAAGGGCCCTACTACATAATCTGTATTGTGGGCTCACACATACTAAAATGCACACATTCTCATATGTGGTCTCGTTTTCAGATAAACCAGATGCAAACAAAACACTAAGTTTTGGCAAATATAGGCTTGGGGGTTTATTTTAAAATACATTTAAAAGTGCATTATTTCAGGGATGAAATTTGAGGACAGGAACATTCCCTGGTATACACATGATGCCAATCTGTATCACGCAGTGATCTGAACTGGGAGGCTTTGTTCATTTCCTTCTTTACTTAAGGCTCTCAGACAGAATAACAGAAGTAACAAAAACAGAAAGGAAGGAACTTACGAGCATCATTCCTAATTACACTACAGGTAAGACCCACTTTAACTAATACTCTTACTCCCCATTTCCAGTTCCAAAAGTAAAACTGGAACACAGTTAAGCCAAAAGCTGTGGCTTTGGGGCTTAACTTCCAAAGGAAACAAGCAGACAGCAATACACTACACATTCCCAAGGACTGATGAAAAACAGGACAAGGCTTCTGTGTGAAACAGATTCAACAACCATAGCACACAGGTTGACATTGCTCTGCTCCCAAAGTTGGGCAGAACAAGTATTTACAGAGGACAAGTCAATTTTACTAAATAAAACAGTGTTTGCAAAACTACTACAAAAGTTTCATCTCCATGATCTAAACCTCCTTAAAACAAAAGACCTCATTTTGTGTGAAAAAGTCTAATTCATCACAAACCATGGTTGCTGTTATCTGGAAATGGGTGAAAGGAAAAAGTTATTTCCTTATTTACTAATTGCCTACCAACTACTGTTTGCAACACAGTCCCTGCCTTACTCCACAAGCTTGTCTTGCTTTGAGACCTAACCAACTTGTACTTTTAACTCTCAATAACCTCTCCCCAACCCCTCATCCTGTGCCACTCAACCTTTAAAATGGACACACGAGTGATGTTCTGTGATTCTGCCATTTCTTTCATCTGGCCTTGTAAGTTTTCAAAAGAAACTTCTCAAGATGCTCAGTATCTTCAGAAACTGCTAAAATAGCCTATTCGTTCTATTTCTGCTGATACTCTAGATTTCCTGAAAGGTTGGGAGAGAAGGGGGAAGGAAAAGGAGAGGGAAAAGAGGTGAAAGAAACACGCCAATACTACTTCTGCTTCCAGGTGCATAAAAGTCAGCTTTAATTTAGAAGCAGCAAACTGAAAAATATTGGCATGGCTTTAATAATTTGAAAAGTTAACCCTCTTTTAGTAACTGCAGTTTAAAAGAGAAATTTCAGCATAGGTCCTATTTCACAAATCCAGAACAGCATTAAAAAACTAACAAGAAAATAGGCCATAAGGAATGCTCTGGGACAGCAGATTTAGCGTAACCACCAGATCTTGTTAGCAGTATGACAACTGGAAACCTCTTAAATATTAAAACAGCACACAATCTTCACTATTTCTTTTAAATGACAAAGGTATTCTGTAATGAATTCTGTAATTTTGAGGAAACGCACATACATGGTATTTCTCTAATAGAAGAAAACTGAAAAACCTTAAAAAAAAATTCCCCGCTTAGGTTTAGGAAACAGTAAAATTCGCTCTGTATGCTTTTCTAAAAGAAACACTGAGGAGTAGTCATAAATCAGCATTATCTAATTACAGAGAAACACAATTCAATTAAGAAAAACATAGCTTTTACTGCAAGCCTTTTCCATCTCCATGATTCCTGTATCTTAAAAGTCCTCCTCATTCAATGTCACTGAAAGAAATACTTCCTCCTCAGGTAACACAGTGGTGTTTGTTTGGGTTATTTTAGTTTGCTTGAGCTTTGGACTTTGCACCATGCAGTTTTGCACGATGCAGTTATACATTTAAAAATCACCTGCAACCATTTTTCATGGTTCTAAGAGATCATAATAAAGCTCACATGATTAACTAAGGATTTACCACTAAATAATCCAAATGTTTTAATTTTGTAGAGTATTGATAAAGGACAGGGGAAATGCATGGATACCAGCTGTATATCAGACCCTGCCAAATGCAACACACACAATCAGAAACGGACACTCAGCTGTCAATATCCTAAAGGGTGTCACACAATGACCTGCAGTATTACCAAAACAGTAGCTGCAACTCCTGTACTGTGGGATGTAAGTGACACAAAAATGAGTACCTGTAAGAGGTACGGGCAAAGCTGCAACTCGCACTCAGAAAATCATTGCTTTTCCTGTGATCTCCAAGAACTCCCGAGTGGAACAGAAAACACCAAGTTCTATCTGAGAATGCACATCATATAACAAGTGCTTCTTCCAAACAAACCCCACCCAACAGAAGGTAGTTAAAGATTTATCTTTACTATTCCAAGAGTGGTAGATTTTTATTAATAATTTTCAAAAATATTTGAAGCTGATTCACTGATGCAAAGTGTTGACATTTGCATTGTCTTCGTCATTTCCGCGGAAGTTTAAAATTGGAGTACTTTTGAAAAAGACGCAAATCTTTTCTTCTTTATGTGCCAAAGATTAAAAAGTGCAGTTTGCAATTACTGCAAGGCACCTCCCCCTATGGAGCTTTTTCTGTAGAGATTACTTGACGGAGATTGATATAAACACTCTGCTGAAGAACTTCTGCACAAAATTTTAGTTGATGTCTTCCAAGGTGATTTAAATAATCATTGCACAGGTTATATAATAACCTCAACTCTAGGCACGTCACTGGGATGTTTCTTCTTTAAACACATGATTTTATTCTAAATGATCACCCAAACTTTTCCATTTTTAAAAAAAAATTACCTACTAATTAACTAATAATCACTAGAAAACAACAAAACTTGCAGTAAGTGATGTGGTTCTGATTATGTGTAAGTCAAAGCAAAACAACAAGTCTGCCCAGGAAATAAACAATGATTTGTCTAAAATATTTTCTCATACTTTGTGTTTATTTTTAAAGGTCTAAGCATGCCTTGGAACTGAGGAGACAACATGGATGTTTAGAAGTTAGTAAAAAGCAGAGAGAAGGGCTCTGAAGAGAAGCGTAAATGACTTACTTTTACTTCTCCACCTATCTGTACTCCAAATGTCCCTTGTTAGAAAGAAGACCAGACACTTCAGTAATTTGCTTTTGACCACTTGATTTTTGCAGTGGGTGGCCACACGTAAGCGGAACTAATCTCAAGCCACCATTATTTTTACTATGTCTTCAATTTAAAATGATTAATTTAGTAGTCTGAGAAAGTATTTACCACGCAATATTGTTCCATCAACCAAATTCAGTGCAACTGGTGAGTTTGCTCATAAATTAAACCACAAATATTTCAGGGAGGGCAATGAAAACAATCTCAAAAGAAATATGCACTAAGATCTAATAAGCATTAGAATGGTGTGTTGCAAATTTTGAGACATGGTGTAACGATGTGATGAAAAACCTAATTATTTAAAGAGAACTTTGAAGTTGAAATTCTTCAGTAACCTTTCGGTGCAATATCCTGGGCATTCATTCCTTTTGGCAGTTACTGTCTTTGTGCAAGATGAAAAAATATAAGCAGTCTCAGGAAGCATCTAGGAAGTGTTCAAATAAATCTTGGCAAGTCAGTAATGTATTGCATGATACACAGATCAGTGTGTAACATATTTACTCTGTAGCTTCTTTATGTCTACATTATAGGAAAATATACACGATGTAATGTCAACATACAATGATGCTTGTACAAGTGCAAAAGTTTTTTACTTTATACAGCAACCCAACCTTAAGACGAGAAAATCAAGGCACTGAGACCATCCACTATGTAGCGTCTCTAAAAAACCATATACTTCCAAGGCCAGCCTGGTTTGTTGTCATTTAAAAGGTCTCATGTTCCTGTTTGAAAGGTCAATAGAGAAAGTTAACCTTTGTGTGACTACTGACAGAAATTTTGACAATAACTTTTAGTCAAAAACGTGTGTGAGAGGAAGTATTTTGCATTACAAAGGCACAGGAAAAGCTAAATATTTAGCTCCAAACATCCTGCAAATATCGTTTTGCTTCTCGAAGCATGGCCATGACTTTCATTGCTTCCAACTTGTCAGCTTCCATTTCCATGCTTAAAATGTCTACTACAGCATCACTTACATCATCAGCCATGTGCTTCTTATCTCTGAAAAATAAAAAACAGAGGAGGAAAATGCATAATAGTGTATTTTTCCATTTATCAATAGCTTCAGAGGATAATATACGAAAGAATCATTAAAAAAATCCCAAATAAAAATAGAGCTTTTATATTGTACAGCATGATTCTCACAGGGTTTTCATGTAGCTGAGCATTGACATTAACTAGGGTTTCTCTCAATCAAACACTACATCGTTCTCGGCATGCTGTAATTAATAAGTAAAAAACCTTGCAACCCTAGTTGAGCTGTCAGAGAGTAATTGGTTTCTTTAAGGAAGAACTGGACCTACTGAATGAGTTTTTATTATTATATCACTACACGGTTCCAATATAAAAAAAAAAAAAAAAACAAAAACAACAAAAAACCTCTACCAAACCCTTTACTTCTTAATAATGTTATTTTTAATACAAATAGCTGACATTTATACCTGCAGGAGAACACATTAACATCAGGTCCTATATTCAAACAGTCCATTTATCAACAATCTGTTTTAAATATCTTGAACCTCCATGTAAGTTAGCATCCACAAATAGAACTTCCCCCTGTAAAATTTATTACTATGACAGAGCTTTAGCATTCTGGAGCACCCAAACCTGGAACACAGCAGATGACTGCTACTGTCTCACAGCTGAGCAGTTTCTCATCACATCTATTCATATATCTCATTTTCTAAAGAGAAATCTATTAGCTTGAAACCTCCTATAACTTAATTGAATACTGAACAAAAAAAAAAGGAAAATAAATAATAAGCGACTAAAACAATCAGTGGAAGTATGTGGTTACAAGCTGTATTTCAAGATTATACTGGAAAACAGTGGCCACAGGGATGACACTCAAGCTTTCCAGGAAGGCTCTTTCAGTATTATATTGGTCCTTTCTTTCAGACAGCTCTGAGTCTTTCTAAAGCCTCGAACTCCTCCTGCTCTCTTTCTGAACAGTCCATTTCCACTTACTCACCCACATACATAGAAATAACCTCTGTCTTTCAGCAGGACTCTGGCAACTTCCTTAGCACAAAGCCTAAGGATGTCTTGCACGTATTTAGGTGGGGCTACTTCCGCAGTTGGAGAGTCTCTCGAGAAACAAACCTTCAGATGAGTTAATGTTCCATTTTCAAGAAAACATCTGAGCTCATCTCTGAAAGGTAATAAAAACTTGTTACCAATGGCTCAGAGATGGGCATTCCTTCATGAATAAAAAATGAATGTTAAATAGTGAACTTGCTTGAACAAATAGTCTCGATCCTGATGCCGACAACCAAAAAACAGCCATGTCTCTCCAAATTCCCAGTCTGGATGTTGTTCTCTTAGCTTTTGCCTAAAGAGACAAAAAAATTCCAATCCTGTTTTATCAAGTGCAGGATCTAAAACATCTATAACCTAATTTTCATTTAAACTAGTATTTAAAAAAAACCCACTGGATTGGCAGAAATGTGAAACGACTTAAGCTAAATCAAAGTCAAACCCCCCTTAGTTGATTTTCTTGACTACTCATTTTTGGACCAGCTCATAATCAATGAACTTCAAATTTATTTTTTTTTTTTGGCCAAAGTTTCATATTGGAATAGTCAAGACTGACAGCTCCAAATATCTCACAAAATAATCCTGACTGCTGAATAAGGGGATCACTACCTTTTATCCTTCATTGGAAGCCCTGTAAAACCACCTGGGGAAACTCAGCAGTTTTGGTAGACCTTCCATTTAGCAGTAGATACCTGCTAGATTCTATGAATAACAATTTATTAACTACAACATCATCAGAAAAATTATTTCATTTTCTTGAAATAATGCTGAAAGTATTATTTTAAAGGAGTTTTAGCTGCCATTTTGTAGTTACATTTTGAAAGAGAGATTTCATTTATACTTTAAAATGCAAAGTACTTCTGAGAGATAAAGGTATATTTGGGAATCAAAATTAAGGAGCAAGGACGGTACATAATGATTTGGTTAAAGCAAAGCATGGAGTTAGAAACATCATGTCAAAACTTCACTCTTCTCTCAAACAAAATGTTTTAAAAATACTTGTTATAGGACCCAATAAACTCCATTATCTTGCTGGAACTAATGAGTCATGTTGGTTACCTCTAAAACTTAGAACCATTCCCACCAAAATACTTCACTCCTCCTGTTCGTCATTTCCTCAGAATGATCAAATTTTTACATATTCTTGGTGATGTGCTGTCACTTTTTCAACAAACATCTCTTTGCCTTGCAAAATTATGCTGCTGGAGTTGGAGAGGGAAAGTAAGAGAGATCTACCTTCCCTCTCATACAAACTCCCAAAGATCAAGACTACTGCTGAGTTGAAGGTTATGGTGTCAAGCTCCTCATCTTAAAACATCAATATGCAAACCATACAGAAATAGGAGAATAGGGGAGAAAACTTGACATTTTTAGTACCTTTCAATATAGATGCCACTCCTCAAGGAAGTGGATTTTGAATAACAAACTTAAGCCAATCAACACTTCATAAAAACTACCATCCTCTTAGATGACTTCCACTAGGAACACAAACAGATAAAGGATTTAATTTCTTACTGCTATTTCTGCAATTCACCCAATTTCTCATATATCTACTATGAATAGTAAATACAGTCAGATGAAAAGACAAGTTTTACTCCTTTGAAAAACAAATAAATACACAAGCAGTGCTTTTTAAAAATTATTAAGACAGCCTATAATCAGCATACCACCATTACAAAAAGGAAAAAAAAAATTAACTGCATTTAGACTCAAACCCTCAGGCTGTTTTTCTCCTCAACACAAAAAGGCTGCTCTCCAGATAACAACTTGGTACGTACCTATGTTGTAGGAAACCAATAAAAGGTGAAATTCCTGTTCCTGGACCAACCATAATGAACGGGACAGATGGGTCTGCAGGTAAGTGGAAAGCATTGTTTGGACGAGGAAAAATAGATATCTAAAATTAAATTAGATAAAAGAGAATTGAAGGGTATTCTTAAGCAGTGAAAACACCATGACATTTTTAGAACCTTCAGGATATTTACACAGCATATGTACCCACATACCCTTCCAAATCCTGAGCCTCAGAGTTCATCTTTAATGCCACACAGACATTTAGAATAGAATCTCACAGATGTTTTTAGGGAAAAAAGAAAACAACAAAACAAAACCTATTTTACAAACCTATTAATCCATCTGGAGGAAAACTGGGATAAATCACACAGATGTGTTTCTGGATACGAAAACTGGTTGCACCACGAATTTGGGGAATATTGTTACAGAATGCACGGAAAGTTTGGTGTTGGTATTCAAAGGGAAGTAGAGCTTGTTTTTTGCTATTAAAGGCAACTCAACCTTTTTGTACATTGTGGGCACCTAAAAATAATCCAGTGGAGGTCAGGGTTTGTTTATAGTTAATTAAAGCCTACTGGTACAGAGCTTGCTTTCTTAATTTTCACTGAGGTTTGACATGATTTCCTAAAGTGCGTATGGGTGAGGGGAGGCACATAACAGCTCAAAGATCTTGGAAAATGTTTTATATAATCCCACTGATAAACAGTAATTCTAATTTTCATATCTGTGTCAGAAAGGAAGTCATATTTTCATAGGAGCTCCATAACTATCCTCTGAGACATGGCCAACATAACCTATGGAAAACAAGAGGTGATTATTTTCAATTCTAAAAGATTATTCAAGACTCAACAGCAGCCATAGTAGAGCTTCATCCATTAAAGTCATAAGCAAACATCCAATTTATTTTGCACATTAATTATGAAAGGATTTGAATTTACTTTCAAGTTTAAGGAAGGAGTAAGGCACTAGATCAAGTTATTTAAACTTTGCTGTGTAAATCTCAACAGTTTAGCACTACTCATTTTTTTATACTTTAATTCATTACAGATACAACAATGTTAAAGAGCATTATTTTCCTAGTTTCATAATGATAAAAAAATAGAATAATTCTTGCTGGTGGAGAAAATACTTATACATATACTTCAAACCACACTTGAGTTAGGAGGCTATTTACCCTATTAATGATTCCAAACTGGTCATTCTTTCAAAACAGACTGCAAATGGTAAACACATTTATACTGTAAAATGCATTCAATTAATCTAATGTATTTTTGCATAAGATCACACTCATCTATTTTGTATTGTTATTCCGTATATTTCTGCAATCTATGTGCTTTGCTGCACATTTATTGATGCTGAATTCTAGCTTGTGCAGCAGATGGAAATAGTTTTAAATGCTACCCGGACTTACGTTGTAATAATCTCGTTTTTTTCTCTTTTTAGCCACCACTTTTTCTTGTTTGATCTTTAATTAACTTCAAATCAATTATATTTTAAATAAAGAGCAGATGTGAACACTGGAATAAGATATATGATGCACATACTAATCTTTGCATTAGTTTTAAAAAATGAAGATAACTTGTATGGTGGTTTTTTCCATTTTGTCTGACTGACATCTTGAATTATTGGCACAGTTTTCCTTCAAACAAATTCTATGCTTGCTTCCATTTTTCATAATCAAATATAGATTAGGCTGCCAGTAGTTCTTTTTGAGAAAAGATATGTGTATCACATATATCAATTATATAGTAGAATTCCAATTTTTTAATAACTAGCTTAGACCCAGTAACTTTGAGATCAATTAATTACCCAGAATCTCTGCCTCAAAAGGAAAAGAGTGGGAAAAAAGAAAAAAGCAGCTTCTCCCAGTAATACCCACTGTGCCAAATAATCATTGATACACATCAGAAAAAACCACAAATGACTGTCACCCACGTCATATTCAATAACTTGGCCTTTGCAAACTCTGGAAGACCTGACAGGAAGTGTGAGTTTTACAGTTTCTCTATTATCTGCCACCCTTTCCTGGAAATGACCAAGTACCTCTCTCTTGTGATGCAAACAGTCATAACCATTCAATTGCACAGTGGTAGTTTAGTCCATGAAAACATTCTCCAAGATACCCTTCGGACTGCAGAGGGGTGGAAAACAACTCTGGCCTTTCAGCAATGGGAAATTTCACAATTCAGGTATGCACAGATAAGTAAAATTTAAGTTCAGTGCTTAGCAATGAAGTTCTGGACATGTTATACAGAAGTAGGGTAGAACTGCAAAATTAAGGTGTATACCGCCAAAACACCTGCACTACATCACAGCAGGGAACAAAGAAACATACAGTTGCTTAAAACATGCATAAATTTAACAGCTAATGACTTTAGATCTAATATTCATACCTTTTCAGTTGAAGAGCTTTCTCCTTTTGTATCCAGAGTGTTTTTACTGGGGTGCAGTAGAGGTGCAACTAACTCAGCAAGCCACCCTGTACATACTCCTTTCCGTGAGACTGGTCTAGAGGGACTGGCAGGGAACTCCACAACATTAAAGACAAAGCACAGCCTTCCTGGCTGATACAAGTTTGAACTGCAAAGACAAAAATATTAAAAAACCAATCCAAAACCTGAGACACAGCTGTACAATCTTGCAACAGGTCCTTTGCAGCCCAAACCACTTCAGTTGAGTCAAGATTCTCAGTGTTCAGCTAACTGCATAATATTTATATTTAGTTAGAAATTGTCTTAAGGCTGGACTCAGAAGCCAGTGTCTACAGAAGGGAATCCAAATTCCTACCAGATTCAGGTGTGTGTGAGCTTGTTCTTAAGAGCTTTATCAAAACCTTGCCACACACTCAAAACAATGTTCTTTGCAATAGCCAAACAATGTTTTTTGCAATAGCGTCCCAACTACGTTTTATCCTCACTTCTCTCTTTCTTCTTCAGCTTATAACGTATACAAACACGTATGAGAAAAACCCCACACCTAAATAACTACGAAGACACAATTTGAATATTTCATTACCTTGACACCGAATAGGATCTGGCTTGTAATTTAGGAAGATGTTCTGAAAAACAACAACAACAAAAAATATCACTTATTTGATTCACCCCAATGAAAATACCATATAATGAGTGTTTACAGTGCAACAAGGTTGCAAACAAGATTACAAGGTATTTTAATTTAACTGTAATTTTATTCTAGTAACATTCAGTGTTTGTGGTTCAGACACAAGCAATTAAGACTTGAATTCTATTTTGAATGGGTTTTAGACTTTGTGGAACATAATTACAGATCCTATACAATGAGACCATAACAGTTAATTTATGGAGTTCTTGGTCAAATAAAAATGACCGTAAGGTGCATAGAAAAGATTCCAGTAGCCAGCAGATGAGATGAAGCTTGAAATTTAATTTTCCCCACCTTTCCTCCATGAGCTCAAAAGCTTTCACAGTAGAGACTGCTTGATTGAAAGTTTCCTATATATAATGTCCTAGAAGCAGATGTGCCAGCTCAGTCTCAAACCACTGATTACCTATGAGAAGTTTTGAAATCTCAGCTAAAGAAACAACAGACACTGGAGTTTACTGGGCATTTTTTCATCAAGATACCCACTATATATATATACATATATATATATATAGATATATATATATATATCACTCACACACACATTTATACCTACATATGTATATACATAAACAGAACTACCCTTTTTGCCAGTACATGCACACCCTGACATATTTTAAAGGTGCTCTGCTACAGAAGACAGCTGCTAGGCAGAGTTACGAAAAGCTAGTGCAGTGAAATAATTGAACAAGCCACTAAACCCATTCAGCAATTTTGGGTAAGTGTGGACAAGACAACTGTGAAAACGTAGCAAGCAATTTCTTTGACTCATATTATGAAACATATTAAGAAACTCTGGATCTTAATTTGAAAAATAACTGCCAGTAATTTCAGATACATTTGACAAGGTTAGAGTCCCATCCCTTCAGTATTTAATGTCAAGAACCCAGAGAGTGTGTTAGACATTACATAAACACAAATATACTGGAAAAATCATGGCTGTTTTAACAGGTAAAAGTGCAAGAAGAGACCATGTAGGCAGAGAAATTAGGAGTTGTAAAAATTTGTCTTTTTTAAATGTAAGCAACTGATGAACTGATTCATAAAGACCCTACGCCTGCAAGCAACTTATGCTTCCTTTTGATGTACAGGAGTAATCCAGAGTCAGTTAAAGCATTGGTGTGAACCTAACTGTTTGCAGAAAGAAGGCCAAAGACTACAAACTGTAGAAGAGAGCTTTGTTCCCCAACAACAGTTTCAGCTTGATCACTATTGAAACTATAATATTCCTAAAGCAGTTAACTGAACGGTTATTCCCCTTTCTTGGGAAATTGAACATTTAGTCTGACGCATTTTCAGAAACCAAATCTAATTAAATCTAAATCAGTCTTTACCAATTAACAGGCTAAGTGAAGGCTTGCAGCTTGGAAAAGCATGAAGTAAATCCAAGAGGCAAACATTAGAATCCCTAATAAAGCGAGTGTAATCAGAGGCTCCTTGTCTGCTGCAAAGTTCTTGAAGCCTCCGTTTTTCTCCCGCATCACTGGTACATTCTACAAGAGCTCGCAAAAATGCCTGTAGGGAAGAAAGAAAAGAGTGAAGTGTAAAAAAACTTTTCCACTTGGGAAAATGATCCCAAAACTGGGAAAAACTTGGGTTGCCTGGGGACAGGAATTAGGTTCATGGATAATACACTTTATTTCTCAATTTTTGTTTTTTGATTGCTCTTCTAATGTCTGCAACAAGCTAGCAGGTCAGAAAATCCTACATAGCCTGAGCGAGGAAGAGACAAAAAAAACAGGCACAAGCCATTCCCCCCAAAATTCAAGATTTTTGAAAGGTGTTCTTATCGCCCCTATTTAGACTTTAGTTAGGCAGCTCCATAACACAACTTAATTCAAGACAAAACACCATTTACTAAGTTACAGAAGCCAGGAAATGAATAACAAAAATCTGAGAAGAGGTATGACTATACATAAAGTATGGTATTTAGTGAGTCATGTAAATGTTATTGTGGTGTTTTATTCTATACTTTATGCCTACATAATGATACTGTAAACTTTTCTTAAAGGAAAATTAAATTGAGCATTGTAAAATAAGGTGAAAAACAGATGTAAACAAGTTACAAGTTTTTTTCAAAAAAGGAGGATGGAAATAGACAGTGCATAAAAGAAAAGTGATAGAAAACATGAAGTGCAATCAGATGACACATTCTACACAAACGAAAAAATAATTTTGGAAAATAATGTGACTGTACTCAACCATAGAGTTTCCAGACAATAGTTTTGAGTATAGAGTTACATAAAGCACATTTTAGGCTGAACAGTTAATACAGCAGACAGGTTAGAAAAACTGACTTCAGTGATATTCCCCAGTCAGTACTCTCTGCCTAGTCTTATTGCTGAGACAAATTTTCAAAACCATTAAATGAGGTTTTGAAAAGGTTGAAACAACAGGAAGATTTTCTTCTGCTGCAAAATCCACTAAATTGAGTAAAAAGGTCCTCCCAAAAACTGATTTCCCTCAGAGACCTGACCACGCAATCATTTAGCTTCATCCTTCATACAAAGTTATCTTTGTTTTGACAGTACCAGAAATATAGATGCATTTTCAGTTACAAGCTTTGAATTTTTTATATGCACAAAATGAAAGGAAAATAATATATACCTGTTGTGAGAACAAATTCCATACAAGCAAAAATCTTTCTTTGAATTCTGCTAGGTTCCTCAAATGCTAAAGAAAAGCTTTAAAATTTCAGAGATTTCACAGCATATTCAGAGTTGTAAGGGGCCCACAAGGATCATCAACTCCAGCTCTTAAGTGAATGGCCCACACAGGGTTACTAGCACCATGCTCTGACCAGCTGAGCTAATGTAAAGGACACTTTGGTATATACATGCATACAGCAACATGTGTCTTTTTAGAGACAGACCTTGACAGAAGTAGTTGCCTCTGATTAGAAAGACTGTTTTCTTTAAAAAGACTATGGGGCCGGGTTCAGTCAGCCTTCCCAGTTATCTGGCACCAAGTTACCTAATACTTTTCTACTTACTTCCAGACTGGTCATGAATCAAGATACTGCAGAACAGGAATGTCTGCCAGATAAACTACCAGAGGTGACATTTCTCAGAGTAAAGTACAAACAGCAGCATACAAACTGACAATCCTTATTCACCATGAGACACCGTAACTACAGACAAAGCAAGGACGGATCTGTAAGAGCCCATATAGCATGAAATTACTAATTTCTCTTTAGAAGAAAAAACACATAAACACCTTTTTGGGAATTGCTCTTATTTCCAGACACCACATTAGAATGAATTTGAGAGTGCTTCTTTCAGGGATGTGTTGTGGACGGGATGCTCCTAGTTCAGTGGGAGAAAAAAAACAAAACCAAAGTAAATATGCATCTATTAATATATGAAAGTGGCATCACACATCTCACATTTAATGGACAAATTGTGCAGCCCTCAAAGATGCAGGGAATCTCACAGTGAAAACTGATTTACCTATAAACCAGAACAACAAAGAGCCCTACACCATCCTTTGGAAATAAAGGCACAGCTCAGCAGCACCATTAAGACACCAAATGCAGTGCAAGAATGGAGTAATTCACACAGGTCCAGCTGGCAGTACACAGGCACACTTCGAACCTGCAGCTACTCTTTCGGAAGCATGGCATCCTAAGACTCAGCAGAACACATCCATAGACCTACAAGCCCATTAAAAGGCACCTTGCAAACAGCTCTAAGGCATGTCCTTGAGGAGTGCAACCCTCTTAGGATGTAAAACAGATTGATATGCAGTGTTGTGCAAGGAGATTTTACTTTCAAGTGGGGGATTGTAAGGTTATGTGATTAAAGTCTTATCTCCATAAACATGAAGGAGCACAGAGTAAGAACGCGATGGATGAACGCCAACGCCAGGCTGCAGTTGCCAGTCAGGAGCTTCTCAACTATAGTAAAACCAGTGGCATTCCTATGCATTCTCTTTTTTTAACACATCGCTGTGACTTCCAACATGCCTCCACAAAAAGACAGCTGTGTTCCCATAAGAAAGGTAAAAATGTTCAGAACTATGCACACAAACTCCTACCAACACAGAAAGGAGCACTTTATCACACCTTACCTTTCTTTTTAGTGCCCTGCTTAACCTTTACACAAATGAAGTCGTCTCCTTTTTCAGAAAGTCCCAAAATGTGAAGAAGCTCTTCCACTTCACTGATACTGTTGGGACATATTACACAGAAGGCATCTCCAGGTTGGTACTTAAAGGCTGTATCCTGTTTTAAAACATCAAACATTTCTATTAAATATTATCACAAACCAAGGCATTCCCATTCCTGACCACAATCTTCCTACTACTTTGCTCACAGTAAGTCAAATATTCTTCTACTCTGAACTAACACTTTGCTGTTTTGAGCACATCAGAAATAAAATAGTAATGTTTTCTTTCCAGGCTTAACCTTACTAATTAGAAGAATTCTTTCCTTATCTGGTTTAAATATTTGGACACTCCTTAATGAGAACTGCTGAGCAGCCCAAACAGAAGGAAAATAAATACGTATTAAGAGGTTGTGTTATACAATCAGCCCAGATCATTAATTACTGATGTACTACATTTTCTGGTTTGAGAAGAGCAGAGAAATGAAGTCCTCATAATTAATGTAACTTTTTATAGAGATACATCATCACTGAAATAAAATTTGCTGGTTAAACTATTTGATGAATTGTGACAGAAATGACCATAATTGCTTTTATTTTCTGGAGGAAAAGAAGAAAAATATCCAGAGAAGAGCACAGCGAAAATTCAAATCTTAAGACCTAGATTCTACTTAGCTGCCTGAGATTCTTGTGCAACTGCTGAACTCTTGTGTGCAACTCAAGCTTCTGCCTGTTAAAGGAACATGCAGAATTATACTTGCATCATTATGTTTCCCTTATGCATCAGGCATACACAGACTGACAAGAATGTTAGGTGAAAAAGGTAAGAAAATGCTGACATTTTCAGTGGGTGCTGATGACAGAATGCATTTATACATAAAAATTCATGCAAAAAACCACACTGCTCAGAGATTCAGTTGCTCAAAACTTAACAGAATCTATTTATAACTGAGATTTAAAGATGTCTCATGTATATTGAGACAGATTAGGCTAAGAGAGTCCAACAGAAGGTATTGCCAAAAATCACAGTATCCCAAAAGTAATATTCTATAAATTTGGGAAACCACTCAAAAGCAACATACTTTCCTTTTAGAGATTTCTTATAAAGTAATATCAAGCACTCTCTGCCTGCCTTCATCTTCAAACCAGTATATAAAATATGATCTTCACTGAATAAACTAAACCAGTTTTTTTAACTGAGGGTAACTGAGGTTGACAGTTTGAATAGCATGTTAACAAGTCAGAGCAGATGAATGTCAGAGGCAGAAACAGTGCTCAAGATCTAACAATTCCTATCAGTTGATACTATCAGTCAAATTACTACTTGTGTAGGTTACTTGTGGAGAATATTCAGAATTTACTATACAGTTTCTGAATATTCTTCAAGTTGTATACTTATAAACTGAAAGATTATTCATTTTCAATATTCCCTGACTGCCTTTCTCCACTGCAAATTCCCTTCATAAAGGTACTTCACTCAACATGATACCCATGGAACAACAAAGAAATTAACTTGACACTTTGTTCCTGTTTTGACTTCCACGGAGTCCTATTTTTCAGTGAACAAATCAAACTTTACATTTACAAATGGATCAGCATAAGCTGACATCCTCATCTACAGAGAATTATTTTTTCTTTTTAAACAGTAAAATAAATAATTTTCCCCCTCAGTTATTATACATAAAACACATGCTTTTTACCCTTTATTTTAACCCACTAAAGAAAAAGCCATCACCAGCTTACTGCAATATCAAGCTCTAACAGCAATGCAGTTTTTATCGCATCTTCTCTAGTGAGCTGAACTGCTTTTGTAACTGGCACTTCAAAGGTTGTTCCCTCTGAGATAAGCGAAGACAGATGTGGATTCTGAAAAAGACGACACAAAAACTCACACTAAAAATGCAAATCAGCTTTATGACATCTTACTATGACATACAGGAACTGGTGTTGGTACAGGTTTTTTTTGAAACAATCTCAGAAAACAAAACAATAAGGAAGAATATGAACCTTCTATATACATAGTGTGTTTTGCTCTTCTTTTTAAAAAATCACATCTAAGCAGTAACTGGCATACATTCAATTATAAAAAGTCAGTAGGCTTGAACAGTCTAATGGGCCTACATTATTATCAAATGCAGCGAGCTGTTTGATTTTTCAAGAACTGCCTTGAAAATAGCCAATTAGAGAATGGCATTTACGTTAAACCCCAGAAAACTCCTGCCTAATTAAAGGATTACTAGGTGTATAGAATGGACACAAGATGTAAGAAGAGAAGTTACATCATTGCAGGTTTACAGCTTAAGGCTTTCGGGTCAATATAAGGCTACTATGACAGGCAACTTAGGAGTTTTAAATTAGAGCTGATGAGCAAACCCCACGCTACAAGACAGCATCATTTTATAACACAGCATTTCTAAAAAGGTAAAAATATGCCCCAAGTATGACAAATGGGCACCAAGAATAATTCCAGGTCACATATGTCAAAGGCTGTCACTTGAAGATCAGACTGCAGCCTTCATTTCTCCACCACTACAGTCACCAAGTTTAATTTGAGATCAATGCAGACAAAAATAAGAAGAGGCAAGAGGGATACCAAATGCCAATAACAATACCCTGTCAAATGTAAAGGAATCATCCTACCAATAGAAGAATATTTGTTAATCTGAAGATTTCCTATTTGAAAAAGGAGACAAGAGAATAACTTTAGAACAACAACTGGAAGTTTCTTTGTTAGGATTTTGACATGGTGATTAATGGCTTAGGCCATATCAAGCCATTGTGCATCAGCTGGACTGTGGTAATTATCTACATTTGTATTCTCTCCAAGTCAAATTCAAGGCATAATGGCATCAAGATTTAAGCTAAATTGTATTATCTTACACTACCCACAAATGCTGAAGACCATTGCTGCTCTGCTATCAGTATGCAGCAGCTTGTTAATTCAACCCTGAGACTCAACAGCCCAACATCATTTAAGTAACTGGAGAGATCCTGTACCAGGGCTTCTTTAAATGGCAGGAAGTCTCTGTTTGGAGATACCCAAACCTCAATTTGATGCATTTCAAAACACACCAACTTCAGCTGCCCTTGGCAAAAAATACCCATAGCTGCTGTTGCAATGTCAGATACCAAAAAGGATATGAACTGTGTAATACCTGCAAAACCAAACATGACCCTACATAGAACCTACTTGTTGACAAGGTCTAGCCAACTATGTCAAAAATAGTTCCAAGGGAAAAAAACACAAACATGCATTTGATTCTTTCCAGGACTCAAGACAACCACCCCTGTTTTATACCTGAAATCTGGACTATAATCTTTAATCTGTCACTGAGTTCCAGATTAGTAGATTCAGCTTTTTCTACTTGCTGTTCAAAAGCAAAATTAACCTTTTTTTCTACATAGAGAAAAGTTAAGGCATCAGTATTAGAACCTGATGAACTATTTCAGAGATCACTCTGAATATATGCTGACTTTAAGAAAACAGGCTCTTTTAAGGACTGTAGCAGCACGTTCAACCCAAGTATTAGCCTTTAATAGAAGAGTACCTCTAAATCATAAACCTCCAAGAACTTGGATTATTATATTCAACAACCCGAGCAAAACCAACAATACGAGGTTTAAAAGAAATGAAAATTATCCAGTGTTTAAATCCATACACTCTTACAGAACTAAATTAGCTAGACTAAGTGATTCTCTCAGCATTTCCATTAACAGTCTCAACAGAGAGTGTCAGAGTCCAGAGGATACTATAGGGCTTTCATGATCATGAGCAGCCACATCAGAGGACTGGGCCCAGAAACCCCACCTCAGCTCAGTACTGGTTCTTCAGTCCTTGCCTGAGCTACATTACAGCAGTACTTGTTGGCAGCTCAACCTCAACCATGCCCACGACTGGACACCAATCCTGTTGATCCAGGCCTGGATGTTGAAACCAGTTTCTTGGCTTGGGCCCAGAGCTGCCTGATTCCCACAAACTTGCCTGATGATCTGCACTCTTGATTGATCCTGGCTGCCACCTCCTGGTTTGCATTGCTCGGGTAGTGGGGAACAATGCTGGCTGTGTTACCTCACTCAGCTGCTGGCTCCCCATCATTTAAAGAGCAGCCGGATTTCACTGCCTCCTTGCATGGATAACTGAAACATCTGCCCTCTGCAGGCAACCAGAAAAGTCTGAGTCACTCCCGCCAACTGGGAGATGTTCCCCAGCTCATGCTAATTCCTCTCTTAGTACAGCAGGTCTTTGTTCAACGTGGCTTCACATGAAAAGCATACTGGCTTTCAATCTACAGTTCATCTTCTATTTCCCATAGTAAAATAACGATCATGTTTTCACAATTACAAGTTTCTCTGTTACTAAGTATGCAGCAAGATTTTGAGCAATTTTACAGCCTCTTAGTTCATTCTGAAAGTACTAAAAATTTGAACAGAAACTGTACCATAGTTCTCACTACACCAAGATGTTTTCACTGTTATAACATAAGCCACAGAGGATTGGAATTCTTGCCTTCCTGACAGTGTAATACCAAACTACTATTTAGCGGAATTATATCTTAAGTATCTATAACCCCTACGTAGCAGCTACATTCAATATAAATGGACTTTTTACTTAAAATTCAAAGCCCTCTTGCACTCGGGGGATGTATCTCCTTTATGTAAGGAGCTCTTTTGAGCCATATGTAGGAGTATACACTCCTACAAGAGTATGTAGCCTTGTATGTAGCCTTGTATGAAGCCTACAAGTAGGCTTCCGTCACTCAAAGGGAAGTCCTTACCTCACCCTGGGTGTCCTGAAACTGCACCTCGATATATTCTGGTGGCAGGGCAGGAATATTAAGAGCAGACTGAGAGACAGGAGGGACAGAATGAATGAGTGAAGGTTCGGTGTCTCTAGCTGGAGCCACAAGATTGATGTCATCCCGTTTCTGTGACAGAACATCAGAACCCCTTGCTCCCTCATCTTCTAGCTTCAAGTTCTGCACTTTGGAACTTAGGTTTAGTTCATGCACAGCGTGCTGAGCTGTAGAGAGAGAGCTGGAAACAGCATCAACAGCACTGTTCATGCCTTCTTTCTCTTTCTGCAGTTGCAATGCTTCCTTGAGGGCAAGCCAAAGTCCATCAATCCAAGGATCAACCACTAATTCCAAACTGGGAATGAAGGGGAAAAAAAAGAAGAAATGCATTGATGAATTAGTGTGACTTCCTGGACTGTTAATTTACAAATAATGAAAGACCACAAAAGCAAAAAACCACTATTCACTTTCCATTTTTAATAAATATCTGCAGCTGTTACCAAGCTTTGTCAAAAGAAAATTTAGTTGTTATCACTATGTAAATTTACGGAGTCTAAAATGTATAACAGCCTTGCTCTTCTTCCAGTTTCTCATTTTTATTTTCATATGCTGAACTTTATGACAGAAAGTTGAAGGAATGGCAGCAGAATACGCAACTTTTCATTGTGCAACAGCAACATCAGTAGCTTACACTAATGGCCCATTTTTATTATTTCAGAACACAAGAGATAAGTTTTATGGTTATGACAATGTTTGTGTTCAACTGCTTTGCATCATCATGCACAGAACCAATATAAGCAGCAGTTCAAAATAACTAAGCCAAGACTGCAGCCTACCGGCCAGAAAGAGCAGCAGAACAGGGAGTTGTTTTCTTACATAATTCCTCTACAGCAAACAGAAAAATCTTCTTACATAATTCCTCTAAAGTGATCCTCTACCCACCCCCAAAAGAAAAAAAAGAGTAAGAAGGGAAAAAGAAAAAACAGACTACATTTTCAAACCCCTCCACTTACTCGGACTTATTTAATTTCTAAAACTGCTAAATACTATTTTTCCAGGCATTACAGATGTTTGCTCACACTTTAAAAATTGAGTTTTATTTAATGGCAATTGAGATTGAATAGGTATACTGTGCTCAGGAATAACTCACTTCTATGAGGTGCTGAGTATCCAGGTTCAATGGACTTCAACTAGTTCAGAACATTTAGCCAAACACCTATGTAAATATTGCATCATGAAGAAATAAAATCTAAATAAAAAATAAAATTCAGCTCTTACCCTACACAGTCATCTGCTAATCCTGTGTCATAGAAGTGCTGGGCACCAAGTTCTTGAAGTCGTCGGTCTACTGTCCTTCCACCATTACAAAAGAACATGTACTCTGAATCTCCCAGACCTAGCAAATTCAAGGAAAGACCAATTGTGTGAATCAGGCTACAGACAAAGACAGGACAGACTTTTCTTGCAGGCAAACAGAAGAATCTGATCTGTTGGAGCAAGTTCACAGGAGGGCACCAAAATGTCTAGAGGAATGGAGCACCTCTCCTAGGAGGAAAGGCTTGGGATTGTTCAGCCTAGGAAAGAGAAGGCTTTGGAGTGACCTAATTGTGGCCTTTCAGTACCTGAAGGGAGCCTACAAGAAAGACACCGGGGATTTTTACAAGGATATGTGATGACAGGACAAGGAGGAATGGCTTCAAACTGAGAGTATGTTTAGATTAGATGTTAGCAGGAAATTCTTTACTGTGAAGCTGGTGAGGCTCTGGAACCGGCTGCCCATAAATATTGTGGATGCCCCATCCCTGGAAGTGTTCAAGGCCAGGCTGGATGGGGCTTTGAGCAACCTGGTCTCGTGAAAGTTGTCCCTGCCCATGGCAGGGGGGGTTGAAACTAGATGATCTTAAAGGCCCCTTCCAACAAAGGCCTTCTTTTATTCTATGATAAATATAATTATACATCTATATATACATACACACTTGCATATGTAAGTGTATTATTCAGATGCTACAATGAAATATACATATGTGTATATGAATTTCAAACAAAATTCTGTTTGCCCCAAAATACAGCTGAAAAAGTAGCTCCTCCTTCCCAAATGTAAGACAGAGGAATACTCTGAAAACACTTTGTTTTCCATGTTTCACATTTCAGAAGAATATTGCTTTAGTTTGAGGCTTTTATAAAACACAAAATCCCTCTAACAGGAGAAAGGTAAGGAACTGAAATAATTAAAAAGAGTAAAACTGATACACTGTCTGAATTACCTAAAGAAATTATTTCAATTTCAGGATTAAGTTGTCAGCAACATAAGAGAGGGAATATTAAAAGAAATTAAAAAATATTGGAAACTTGGAAAAAAAAAAATCAAAAAAAGCAGTGATTTCAAACAAGAAGATAGCTGAAAAATCTGCATGAGGGAATCTGGTGCAGCAACTTCCTCCTCAGGAATGAAAGATTTTTTCCAGACCTTGTTGCACCTGCACTGGCTTTTCTGCCCCTTAACTGTTGTGAAGATGTTTACGATGAAGATGCTCTTTGTTACCAGTTGAACAGTCTGTGCACTCAGGAGATATGTTCATGGAAGATCTGAGATTTTAAGAGGTCAGCTAAATCACTGACCCACCCTAAAAGCAATCAATCATCCTTTAGAGATGCTTGTCTAACAACCCTAAAGACCACTGGTTTTATGTCATCTTCACAAATTATCTAAGTAATCCACACCCCTGGTTCACTATTGCTATTGGTATTTTTCACAGCCTGACCCTTTCTTGTGTGCAATTTCAAACCACTAGATCCTTATTATTTCCACTTGTGCTGGTTTTGGCTGGAATAGGGTTAGTTTTCCCCATCACAGCTAGTATGGAGCTGTGTTTTGGATTTGTGCTGGAAACAACGTTGATAACTCAGGGATGTTTAAGTTATTGCTGAGAAGCACTTACACAGAGCCAAGGCCTTTTCTGCTCCCCTCCTCACCTTCACCACACCAGCGAGGAGGGTGGGGTGGTTGGGACAGATGACCCCAAGAGAATGACCAAAGGGACATCCCATGCCCTATGGCATCATGCTCAGTACATGAAGCTGGGGAAAGAAGAAGGAAGGGGATGACATATGGAGTGATGGCATTTATTTTCCCAAATCAGTGCTATGTGTGATGGAGCTCTGCTTTGCTGGAGATGCTGAAACCCCTGCCTGCCCATGGGGAGGGGTGAATGAATTCCTGGTTTTGCTTCACTTCTCTTCATGGCTTTTGCCTTCCCTATTAAACTGTCATTATCTCAATCCATGAGTTTTATCACTTTTACCCTTCCTATTCTCTTCTCCATCCCACCAGGGAGGGGCTGGGGGAGTTAGAGAGCAGCTGGGTGGAGCTTGGTTGCTGGCTGGGGTTAAACCACGATGCCACCAAATAATGGACCATTCCTCTCTCCTTATAACAGCCTTTTCTTTTCCTTTTAAGAAGACTTCTGCTTTCTCTCAAATACAGTACTTGGAGCAAACATTTCATTGCAGCAGTTGAGATGGATACCATGAATGTATTTTGACTGATAACTTGTTAAACTTGAATCACAATGTAATTTAGACACCACAATAATTTCTGCTACAATAAAATTCAGTGTTAATATAATACTTATCTTTATACATACACATATGCATGCAGTCAGCTATGAAAAACTTGACCATTTCACAAACTGTAATGTGTAGCTAGGCAATAGGATAACACCTTCTCAAAATGCTACATGATTAGGATGCATATAGTTCAGACTTCCACATTATATATCCAGTAGAAATTTCCCTCTAATGGGTCCCTTCCTTATTAGAAACTTGGAAGTTTCCACACTCCCATTTATCAACCTAAACTTGTCAGGTAAAAATAACCTAGGTTGAAATAGACATTTCTAAAATTTGTTTATAAATGAAATTTGAAAACTCAACAAACTAATCTGACCATCAGCTCAAGATATATTGTGCATTTTGCTAAATCTGTATTTTGCTTATCCATCTTTAAGAAGAAGGTACATTCCTTCTCTTGATGAGTACAACATTCAAAACTCATATTTATTTACATTTAAGGGGATGGGAAGATTTAAGGTTTTTACTTTTAAGAACATTTTATATTGCGTTTCCCTCTAGAGAGAAAAATGCCCAATGACTCACACAGTCAAGTAAACTAATCTAGTTTACTAATCTCTATAGAGACTGGACATGAAATTTAAACTTCAAACAGTTATAGATAGCTTATATCATACGGGTTTTATGCAAAGATGATTAAACTATAAAAAATTACATTGGTAGCTTACATTCAGATAATTTCTGTGGTGTTTTTCCTTTATTGCTCATAGAGGACATTACATAAAACTGCTGTTTATAAAAATAGATGTTTTATAAGCACTTAAAAAAGCCCAAACCACCTATTCAGAAGCAAAAAATGTAAAAATTATTCACTTACAGACAAGTTCTGCAATAATATAGAAAATACCAAGTCACCTAGCAATCCATACTGGAGATGTGCAAAATGGTCAGGAGGCAAGGTCTTGTCTTGAATTTTCTTTACAAACTTGCGGGCAGTGTCTGGTGGGTCTCCCGTCCCAGTAGTGGAAATAACAATAACTACAGGATCCTTTTCTGTTTCCAGGTTATACTACAAGCAATAGAACAAGTTAAGTTAAAAGGTGCCGTTTGATATCTATTTGTGGCCTTAGATACTCTATCTCCCACCTTTCCTCTTCCCAAGGGTACACAGAAAAACACTTAAATACATCTTACCTATATTAAGCCACAGAAAGTCTATCAAGTAATTACAAGGCATTTTGGGGATGCAACTTGCAATCTTATTTGGAGTTTTCAAGACCAGATCGGATAAAGCCCTGAGGAACCTGCTCTGACCTCAACTGAACTTGCTGCAAGACAACCACATGAAGCCCCTTCCAGCCTGAAATATCCTATGAACCCATATACAAATGTCCACAGGCAGCATTTTGAGCAGGCTAGTACACACATGAAGAATACTTCACAACTGCACTCAGCTTAAATAGAGAGTTCCTACAGTATTTTATTTGTCATGTGGAAAAGGTATTTTTGTATAGATGATCACAATCCCATATATAGCCATAATCCTCACGATTTCACACAGATAAGTGCTGTGTGGCCATAGAAACTGTAGGGATCATTTTAAAGTTCCATTAAGTATCATTTGATCCTGTCTGATAACCTCCGTGTTACAGAATCACAGTATCACAGAATTAACTAGGTTGGAAAAGGCCTTTGAGATCATCATATCAAAAAAAAAACCCCTGTAGTGCTTTTGGGGGAACTAAGGTAGCTCTGAAGTGTGATAATCCATCACTGTGCTCTACAGTCTGATTGATTTTGGTTCATTCACCCTGCCTCAAATTCACTTCTCTCTCCTTTGCTAATACTGGTCTCCAACATTTCTCAGTTTTGTGGGGGCTACTCCCATTACACCCAGTTGACAAGAACCAGCTGTAGTAGGGACCGTGTGTCAGTTCCATAAATTAGGATTTCATGCAACCATGTATTACTTCTCAAGTAAAAAGTACTCAGAATCTGTGTCTATCCCATCTTGAGCAGGCTGCAGCACTGTGCCAGCGGTCACCCGCACAAATGGCTCTCGCAGCACCCCATTGCCTGTGGGTAGTGACCTCTATGAAACACAGCTCCACTCCCTTGTTTGGGAGTGATCTCTGGAGGCCATCTGATGCCTTAGGTTTTAACTTCTATATTTTTCAAATCCTATATTACCTAGTGTGTAACTCTGAAGTTTCTTGTAGCTGCTGTTCTCTTATGCCAGACAGACATAACAAAGCCTCTCCGAGCTTGTTATTCAAGGACACTCAGACTGTCCTAGGACCAAAGGTGTAAACTAGAGCCCCTAGAGAGGTGGAGAAACTGAAAAAATTACATCATTAGCTAAAGTTTTAACTGGCAAATTTCTGCTGATATGCAAATGAACCAAACCTATAAAAGTGTGGAGAACTCATGACTCGTCATCCATCTTGGGGTCCATTTTGGAATTAGCCTCTGGCTCCCCAGGGTGTACCTCTGAAGGCCTTTCAAATAAATACCTACCTTTATTCCCTTACTCCTGTCTAGTCTCTGTTTCTAGGTGGCCACTCGAGGCATTACCATGCTCCAAGTGGGACAGTCAGCACTGCACTCAGCTACAAAGGGCTGAATTTTGAAAACTTCGAAGGGTAGAGATTCCCCTTTTCTGGGCAGCTTCTTCCATGCAGAACTTCTCCACCAGTGTCAAATCTGAGTTTATCAGGCAACACCCAATGGATCTGGCCTCCTGTTGTCCAGTTTGGCTCATATAGTCTGCTATTAGATCACTCCTTAGCCTCCCTTTTGCCATAATAAGCAACCTAAGCTACTTCTACTGCTCCCTGTAGGCTGCAGTTCAAATAATCTCCCAGCATTCCAAGTCTAATAAAAATAATAGTTACGGGAAAATAAAGATTGCAAGAGGTGCTGTGTTTCACTTAGAGCAGTTTCAAGACTGTAATTCAAAACTCCAGATTTTGAGGAGTTATGTTCTAAACACCTCCCTCAATAAATCATTCAAACTTTATCCCCTTGTCCAGCCACGTAAAAAATTACCTGACACCTACAACCCAAAAAGGCTAGGAATACAAAGAAACGGACAATAAAGGGGTTTTGCCGTTGGCATTGTTTCCAAATCTTTCCTGAAGAAACTAAAAGCTGTTGCATTTAGTTGTTGCATTAAATTACTACATGTCTTGCCTCTGACAGTGGCCTACAGCAGAGCCTACAGAAGCACAAGCCAACAGAGCACGGATCCAAGGATATTCCCCAGGTACTTTGCCAGACTTCAATGAATTGTGGTCCAGGAACATTCCAAACAGAGCTTCTGTCTTTCACAAGTTCAAGCAAACTCCAAGTACTCACAAAATCCTGAGACTTTCAAAACTGAACTATCAGTTGTACAAAAAAATGCCTTAAGGGTCCTGTTGCAGTAAGGACTCAGATTTTCAAAACTTCCACAGCTGATTTGATAAATACAGAGCCACAGCTTCTGCAGTGCATTTCCACAGCTGACTACTGCATTTACACACAAAAGCAAATTCTTGAAGTAAAGAAAGTAAGGGTCTACTGGTATCATGTGAGACTTTATTTTTAGAATAAAATGAGCTCCATTAAAAAACAAAAAAGAATTCAAGCTCAGAAAGTAAGAAGTGGTGGATTAGAACAGAGGCATGATCGGCTCACTAAATTCTTGCTTACTCCACTGCAGATTCTTGTCTGCAAACTTAGACACCTTTTGGAAACCAAACATTAGGTGACACAAGTTCTGCAATAATTTGTGTCAGTTACTGGGAGGTCTGCTACATGACTAGACCAGCAAGAACCTAACACAACTACACAGTTTTTTAGTCTACCTTTCACTTCTTCCTATATCCTTTGCGTTTCAGGTTTGTCTCATTCTTTCTCTTTCCCTCAAACGTTCTCAGCAATGCCACGCAAGAGCAGTGAGCAGCCCACTTAGCTGTGCATGGTTGCTGAAAGAAGAGGATGGGATCAGACAGCCATGTTTGTCTTATCAAGAATAATACATATCATGACAGATGTACTTATTCAGATAACTCATCCAAGGCTGACTACATGCACTGTGACCCAAGATGATCTCCACTTAGCCACTCATTTTTTACTGCTCCTACCTCACTTCCACTTCATTTCAGTCTTCATAAAATGTAATCACCGTAACCAACCATGTATTTATGACCTTATCTCACCCCTGAGACTGTAGGTGAGAGGCACTACCTGGAAATAGCCAGTGTTCCTGAGACCTGAGCAGTATTTGACCATTCACTTTTGAATGGCAAGAGGATCACATTACTATTATTGACTCTGTAACCACCTATTCCATCCACAGAGCTTCACAGCAATCCCTTTAAGAGATGACAAGGTCTGAAAATACCCAATAGCTACATAAAGACAGACTTTCTAACTGACAAGTAGGGAAAAAACCAGCTTATGTGATAAAACGCACAAAGCTGCAGAAATTACTTTTTTCCTCGGTGACCAATTCTCAGATTCTCAATTCATCATTAATTTGCAGCTCTGAGTTGTCTCGCCAAATTTGGCAAAATACATTAATTTAAGTGGCAGGCCAATAACAGGGCTAGAAATATTCTGACTACCACCTTCCTGAAACTAATCTTCAAACCTGTCAAATGCAGACGAAATTAAATAGAAGAATATAAGGAGAATCTTCACATTCCCTGCTGGTTGCATAAAGGTCTCTTTGTAACACTCAGCTAACATACTCATTCAAAATGTCTCACATTTTCAAGTGCATGAAAAAACCCTCTTAGATCTTATTTTCTCCTCATCTCATATGAAATACCAGGCTATCAAGTTCTGATTGTTTTTTTTTAATATGTGTTTGTTTGAGGACATACAGCTGAGAGTACTTTGTGAAGGAAATTATAGTCCATATTGCTTTCAGTTACAGAACTAAGTTTTCACATTCTTACTCTTGGATAACAGCAAGTAATAAAAAGCCACTTCCTTGTTCCAGCCCAGCTTTTTATTTTGTTCTAGAATATAATTTGAGTGAGTCCTGTGGGAATTGAGGTGAGTGCATATGCTAAGCAACACAAGAAGACCCACAAAAGCTCTGAGCCATGCTGGAGCCCACAGTTAAAAGAACACAGAACATCAATGCAACACAAGAAACAGAACAAAAAAACCCCAACCCAAAACAACCAAATAAACAGGAAAAAAAAGCATAATTTCTAGTAACAGCACACTTGAACTGTAAATACAAAATTCCTTCACTACTGCATACATAAAGAGTTTTCAAGAAGTCACTGAATCATTGTGAGAAGAGAGATAAAGACAAATTAATTCACAGTTCTAATAAGAAAAATCAAAAGATGTATCTTTGGCAGAAGGCTATTAAGTGACTCTAAGCATTGGTTGAAATTACCGATTCACAAGGAACAAAAATTTGACACTAGATGGTGTATCTTAGGTGGGTGCACCTGCTAGCCTTCATCATTATCAAGAGCCACCACTCAAGCAAGTGAAGAAAAATGCAGTTCTTCAATGCATATATTTCAAAACAGTATGGAGTATCTCACCTTATCCATTTCACTTATACAGTGCATATCAGCTTCAAGTCCATGGGCACCTGCTTGCTGCCATATTTCCTCAGCTATGGCTTTTGCCTGCCCCTTTTGTGTTGCATAGAGGAGTAAAAACCTCCTTTTTGACTCACAGCACATTTTATTTTTTTTTTAGAGACACTGCAGGGGAAAAAAGAATTTTAAAAAGTGAATTTCTTGTAAGCAGAACAGCAAGATTTTACTTTGCTTATGAGATTAAAAAGAGACAGTTAAAGACAGCAGCATTGGTGTTTAATTTGGAAATGAGGCATGTACTCTGAAGTGAAGCCATTTCTCACACCCCTGCTTTGTAGGCCAGGCTGTGAGGGACACATGGTATTGGTCCTATGTGCTGTACTGCCTTGGTGCTGCAGTAACGTTGCAGTATCTCCAATATCAAGAACCGAGTTTGGAAACAACACAATATGAAAACTCTTTTTATTACAATATATACTATTTTATTATATTATTATATATTTTCCATTTGAATTAGTGACTGCTTTGTTCACTTTTCTGAGCTATCTTTGAAAACAAAACAAAATATAGACCTGGTGAAGTCAAACTACAAAGCCTGAAGAAAAAAATTAAAATTCTCAGTTTCTTCTATTTTGAAATCAATATTTTTTGCTTGAATGGCTTTACACTTTACTGCCCACTATGTATTTTAGAGCACAAACGCTGACTTTAATTTCCTATTTCAAAAAGGAGCTTCTTACCAAAGTGCAACTTGACCCTGAGGTTAGCTCAGTTGGTCAGAATGGTGCTAATAACACCAACGTGTTGGTTTTGATCCCTGAATTGGCCATTCACTTTGGAGGAGTTAACTCGATGATCCTTCTGGGTCCCTTCCAACTCAGACTATTCTGTGATGCTGTGAACTATAGAATTGACTCTCTGGGTCTCTGGGGTTTTCTTCTCCTAAAAGTAAGAACAAATCTTAGAGATATCTGTGGTGGTGTCACCAAGTCCCTCGCAAGAGCAGCAGGATGAATGAGATGCATATCCTTATCCATTCACTGCCCCATGAATATTTGAATGCAAGAAGTTCTCTTCCATTATTTTGACACAGAGAACACAACAGATGTAACTTCAGGCAGCAGTAAATAAGCGAGCATGTCTTTAGCATGGATATTGCAAATTAATCTTCTGTGAATATTTTGTCATTGCTAAGGAGGTGCAGTAGAACTCAAATACCTAAAATTAGTACTGAGAAATGTTCAGTTCCCAGCTTGAGGTACCTGTCATGTGCCCGGGCCCGGTTTGCTGTACTTCATCTGCTGCTTCCACGTAGTTTCAACGATGGAAAGTATTCAGTGTCCTAGCCAGACACACTGAGTTCCGGAAACCTATGGCTACATAATTTTAGGTATCTCTTTTTTCTCTTTCTCTCAAGGGAAAACAAACATAGTTCAATCATATAATACTGTACTCCATTGATATGGCAGGATATTTCTCCGCACAGTACTGCAGAAGGTTTCTCCTACAGGAACTTTTTTTAAAAGCATAATTATACATCAAAAGTAGCAAAACTAAGTGATAGGTTCTTAAGAGTGCCAGTATCATATGTGAATTCCATGAAAAATGTAATTACTAGAAAATGTTGAGGTCTTCATTGTATTTTCTTCTACTATGTTTTCCATTTTAGCTTTCATTTAAAATAATTACATGTATTATCTGAAATTATTAGTAATAACCTTAACAGTCACCTTTAAATAAATTCATTTACATAACTGGTTTCATCTGCACATGTGCACAGAAGGTGCATACAACAAAACAATCCACAAATTGATTTTCCACCTTCCTTTTCCAAAAGAAATACAAAGAAATGCACTAATTATGATGATTCATATAAAATAGTGTAAATACAGTTTAAATACCCTCAGGTCCCTGGAGTTATACAGATTCATCCTGGTCATGTGCTGTGCTTTCACCTAACTCTCTTGTCAGCAGGTGGCATCACCCGACTACAAACAGATAAAACTAATCAAGACAAAGTGGTGTTGATTGTTTTTCTCATACCTCAAAAAGGCAGGAAGATAATCAGTTTCCGACACCATAGCACAGACGCCTTCTCTACAAGAAGAGCTGAGGACTAAGCTACCAACATTATAGCCCAGGCATTACCACCAGGAGTCTGTTGGAACAAGGGTCAGCTTGGGAAGCTGTTAATGCCTGAGAAGCACAAAAATTTGCAATAGTAGAGGGAATGGAGAGGGCAACAGAAGGAACAGCAATCAGGATGTGGTCTGACATGGTCAGATGTTGCCCTAACAGTGCCATGACCTCTGTCTAGGTCAGGCAGAGCAGCCAGGATTCCAATAAGACATTGTGAGCTTTCTACTTCAGCAACGGATGCAAAAAGCAGCCACACATACTTTCAGTGCATATATGTGAACTTGAGGAAAGGCTTTTTTTCCCGGGTGGGTGGACTAGTAGCTTGCAAAGAGACACAAAAATTGGAGCAACCACACCTCCCATAGACGGCATGTGGAAACAAGAGAACCAGCATGGCCAGAAGAGCAGATAATGCTGGAGATGCACATGCAGACCTCCTGAGACAGGGTACTGCGTGTGTATGCAACAGTGTGAATGCACCCTTGTGCCAGTGGGAGAGAACACATTTAGACAATTCCTTTGAATTAGATACAGAAAGCTGTTTAAATATTTGTAGGCATTTATTAATGTTTTCCAGGTATCTAGTATCGTATCTGTTGCATTGTTGCTATTGATCCTAAATATATAATTCAATTAACTGATTAAACAGTAGTTTATTTAATCCCTAACAGTTAATTATGTCAACAATAGACCGATAAACTCCTTGATCATGATTTGATCTAAATTGCACAAGTTGAAAAGTTTCACCCGGCAAACACATCTTCTCTCTGTCATCAACGGTAAGATCTTTGTGGACAGACTGCTAAGTGATGCCTGCTCAAAGAGAGAAAAATCAGTCATGCTTACCTGCAGATGAACAACCATAACCCAGGAACACACTTGTTCTCAGACGAGCATGCTGCCCACACTGCTCTTGCTTTGCTGCTATACACTCTTCAAAGATGCTATGCCACTTCCACTTATGTGATACAAGTTCACCTGGAATAAATAGTGGGAAAAAAGGTAATACTTGAACTATTGAGCTTTCTAAAGAATCCCTGTAACTTTAATAGTACTACCACACCAGCAGCCTTTAACATGTTGTTGTGCTGGTAGATGCACATCAAAAAACAACGTTTAAGCTGTGAATTTGATGGATCAAACCAGGGCTTAACACGAAGCTAAGGATGACATTCCAAATTATAGCTCATCTGATCCAACACTTGAAAAAGTCAGAAAGCTAACAGTCTACAGAAGATTAGCAGGGAGTCCACCAGCTCCCTAAGGCAACAGACTGTGGGTGCTGACAAGCCATCCAAGAATGCCGTCCTTCTGGGTCCCTTGCCCCAGCAGTGCCGCAGCTGCAAGGCAAGGCCAGACCACGCTCGTCATGGACCTGCTCTGGCAAATGTGAACCGCGCGGCCACGGACCGGATGAAGAAAGCAAGAAACTTCAGTGCACAAACTGTTAATTATGTCAACAGCAGATGCACAAGCGCCTTTAACCCTGATTCACCCTGGACTGCAAACATGGACGAGTTTCACCTTTCTGAAACTTAGAAAAACGTCTTCTTTCTGCCATCAACCAGAAGAGCTTCAGGCACTCCTCTGTGGCTTTAACCCCGGTTGCGGGACCGTGCCTTGAGCCATGAAGCCATTTCCAAGACACTTTTTCAACAGCTTGCGACTTCTCAGAACCATTTTCACTCGAGGGTCAAGACAAATATAAAGGCGAAATATAAACCCCTCCGCCCCGCGCACCTGCTCCGCGCCCCGGTGTCCCCCAGAGCTGGGAACGGGAGTACTTGCGCTGGAGGACGCAGTGCACACGGACACGGGCACGAATCCCACTTCTGAAACAAAATTCCAGCGCCAACCCACGCTCTGCGACTGCCTGGGCAGCTCCGGGCCGGGCCGGATACAGCGGCAGGGAGGACGNGGGGTGGAGCAGCGCGGCCCCGGCCCGCGGCAGCGGCTGCAGCAGTAGCAGCAGTAGGGGCTGGGGCGGAGGGGGATGGAGGGGCCCCGCTGGTGCCGCCCCCGCCGCGGGGGTGGGAGGCAAAGCGCCGCCGCGCAGCTCCTGCCCGGGGAAACGACCGTGTCCGTGTCCTGTTCCTGTGCCAAAGTGTCCTTGCGGGAACACGGGGCAGAGGTGGTGGCAGCCTGTCACACAGGGCTCGCCGCTCCCGGCAGCTTCTGCTCTTTGCATTGCCTTCTGCTCGTGGTGGTGGGAGAGGGAACGTACCCGTCTTTCCAACCACCAGAAGGATTTGGGGGTTTTTTTCTGCATTTTAGTGACCCTGGTGCTGTTTTCCAGACTACATGTCTATTTTTCTTCCCCTAGGTATCATTTCAGAACTCACTTGATTCAATATGGCTTTGATTAGCCGAAAAAGTTTCCAATTGTATTCATCCAGCACACCAGCAAGCAGGTCCGCTTTGATGACCCTAAGCAAAAGGTTGAGCTTCATCAGTGGGCAGCGAAAACCCCAAAACTGTAGCTCCATGGCCATGAGGATGCTGTGTGTGAAAGATAAATCTCAGTATATGTTTTGTAGGAAAAAACATGTACAACTGCAGACGCAGCCACTTTCTATTAATGAAACTATGCATCTTTCTGGAGATATCAGGAACTGTACTAAATCAAATAATGTGTGGATGGATGAACAGTTATTTTTCAAGAAGCTGAAGAACCTTTGTACATCAAAAGAGATTTTTTACTTTCTTACCTCTCTAGAGGTCATGTCTGATACTATGGCCTCAGGAGCCCTGCAGAGGATTTCTGAAGTTGAGGTGGATGATAACGGTCTTAAAAACCCTGCACTGTTAGAGAATGAAGTTTTCAGGGCATTATGTTTCCAGTTTGAATTTGGATCCTCCAAACTGTCGAACACTGGATTGCTGAATGCATTTCAGGCTTTGATAAAGCTACGTGTAGATCCGCAGAGCACGCTGATGGCAAGCCTGCTTTCAGAGAGCGAGGAGCGCCTTGGTAAGGGACAGCTGACTGCTGAAAATCTGTGTGCTCTTGGGGAGAGTTTACTTGAGTTGGAAGGCCCAAGTTGTGCAACGCTGGAACAAATTGTGAACCACATGCAAGAAAAAGACATTGAGAGATGGAGTCCCAGGGAAATAGTGATGGTTTATAAGATACTGCAGGTGACTGTCAGGGAAGGGAAACAATGCCAAAACTTGCTAAACAGACTGAACAGTGTCACTTTATGCACAGTTTCCCAGCTAAGCCCAAACTTTACAAGTGTAATACTGAATTCACTGGTGGTTCTTTGTCAGACTCGGGCAGTTGCCTTAGTCACTGCACTGTGTAAACATTCAGTGAAGCATGTTCCCTATTTCACAGATCATGAACTGGTAAACGTACTGGAAGCCTTCCTATACTTCGGGCAGAAAGTGCAAGTTTTTACAGAGGCACTGGAAAGACACATCCCCAAGTCCATCCTCACCATGCATCCTCAAACAGTCAGCAAGGTCATGCAGTACTGCTGCAAAAACATGATCCTTTCAAAGCCCATCTTTGATGCAGTGGCAGAAGGTTTCATTTCCAATGCTGACAGACTTAGCACTGACCAGATTGCTGCATATATTATACCCTATGGGACTCTTAACTATCTGCCTCCAAGTGCTTCTTCCTTGTTCAGGAAGCTTGAAACTGTTCTGCATACCCGCCTGAGGCACTTTCAGCCTCACACCTTGCTGAACCTGCTACACTCATGTGTCCTTATTCAACGTTACCCAATAAATTTTCTGCCAAAGATATTTAGTCCCTATTTTCTGCAAAAGCTTCAAGGTAAGGAGCGGAGTTTCTCCTGGGATGTTCCACATTTCCTTCTATTATGTAGTTTGTTTCTTGTCAAGCACCCATTTTTTATCGCTTTCATTTGTCAAATCAACCGCGACCTGATCCAAGTGACTGGAAAATAGTGATCAGGAGGCCAAAGGCTGTAGCTTCCTTGTCACAGTTGCCATTGTCTTTCATGTTCTGTCATTTAGATGAGTTTGAAAATTGCATTCTACAGTTTTAAAACACAGGCTTGAGTTCCCGTAAAATTATTTCAGTTAATCCTTCTGGTTTTCTAAAAAATAGTGACCTGGTGTTCCCTGTATTTGTCCTTTGTCTTACACAGGATGCCAGAACATTCCCCCATGTGATGGCCTGTCCTTCCTCTAATTATTGCACATTTCAGTGCTTTTGGACACAAGTCTGCTATGAACAACACATCATTTTGAGTTATTCTCTATTCGATACTAAAGAATTTTAGGGTCATTTTAGAGAGCTGTAAGCTATGCGAGAAAGATGACTTGACCTAATAAGATTTCAGCTAAGATTGCTCTATTAATTAAGGTAAAGTTTTCAAAGTGATTAGAAATTTTGGTCACTTATTTTTTCAGCATGAAATACCTTAAGGAGTTGATTTTTATGAAGCAGTCAAATGTCCAGAAATTATTTGGTATTATCCACTACTTGCAGATTTAAAAAAAAAACAAAGGGTGAAACAGTGAGATCCTGGGATTATAACTTGGGGAAAAAGGGCTATAAGAAGAAGACATTTATCTAAGACCTCAACTCAAATTTATTCTTCTCTGTAGAATGTCCTGTATCTTTTGGATCCTCATTTTTTTGGTGAAAGAATATGACAGTTTTAATTAAGATCTTGCTAGTTGTGTATTTTTATGTTGATATTTCTGTAAATAATTTTCTAATTTTTCTACCTATGTCATTTTATACTCATCTTTCTGTTACAAATACTGAGAATTTTAATGATTAACTAGCTTTTCTGCACATTACTGAATAGCTTTTCCTAACTTCTGCATATGGTTTGTGTAGAGATACTTTGTTGAAGGTACACCTGAAAACCCAAATGTTGTTGTTTCAGCTCAGCCACCTGGTTTGAACAGACTTGTTATGTCCCAGCTAACCCAGCTTTTTCTGACTGTCACCCTGGAGTGCCCATTTTATGAGGTACAGTACATGTGAAACCAGAAGTGATACTAACAAGAGGTGATAAGGTTATTATTACTTTAGGGTTATTAGGGCTCTATTTATACTTAGTTGAGTGTATTTCCCATAAAAACGTTGGAATTGGACAAAACAACTTTCCTTGATGAAAATATGGAGCATTTCTACATGATTGGATGACTTGATATATTTGTATGAATGGAAACAGCTGTGCATTTCTCATGAACGTGATAGCATGGAAGCTTCCTGAGGATGTTCTGGTGGTTGGGTGATTTTAAATTTCCAGCAGATCATACCTAAGACTGTAGGTCTCTCAATAGACTTGACTTTGAAATGCACACAATACATTTTGTTATGTTAATATGAGGTAATTACAAAAATATTATCTCCCTTTTTCTTTTGATTTGGTTCCTTACGTAGGGTCCGAAACTCCTTTCAAAGTATCAAGTAAAGGCCTTTCCTATGCTTCACAGTTCTCCTGATGTTCACCTCTTTAAAAGAGTGAAGACTGGATTACTTTATTTACTGAAAAAAAGAATATATTTTGCATCAGAGGTATCGACACCATATTTCTATGTAGTTGGTAAGTATCATTTCTTTAGATTAGTAATTAAATATGGCTGTGTATGGTGCCAAAGCTTTCACTTCCTTTGTGGGCATTCTAAATTCTGCAAACACAGAAGAAGTAAACTGGGATACAAAATATTGTAAAAGATCTGAAATTTGGGGACTTTAAGTAAATAATTTTTAGAGTCAGAGAAAGGAAAACGGAGAGAAAAGCACTGCAGCGTTAATTGGTATTTATGCAGCCAGTCTGCACTGAAAACAGCTGCTAATGCTTGGATTTTGTGTTTTTATTATCATCTCCTTATCTGTTAAACAATTAGTATAATGTAAAGTGAACTGAGGCAGTGCCACTTGCCTGATCTCCCTGCTTTAGTGGTGAGTAGAAAAGAAGGAGGACTGGAAGGTGGTCAGCCCTGTGCCCGGCTCAGTTGGGCTCCCCTCCCCTCAGCAAGAGCTACTGACTGCACAGTTGGTGGCGGTTTGTGGGTTGCAAGACAGGAGCGAGCAAAACAGAGTTTTGTGTGCAGCAGGAAAGGAAACACAGAAGGCAATGATGAGGAAAGGCACGTGCCCAGGAGGAATGGATGATAATAAGATGTTGAGGGAAGGGAGTCTTGGACACTATGGATGTCAGAGGGATTTAAAAAAAAATTAAAGAAGGGGATGATTCCAGAGTTAGTCTGCATGTCAGCTTTAACGAGGATGTTGAAGTTAGCAAAGAGGGAGTGTGTCTCTCCCCAAGGCCCTCAAAATTCCAGAGACCCTAGCTAGCACAGTAAAGTGCCATTTAACTGTGCTACAATTTTTAGTGGACTTGGAATACTATTTTGCTTGTTAGCATTATGAAAGGCTGAACTGTTACTAATTATCACTCATTTGTGTTAAGTCTCTACAACTTTTGCCAGCGTCTCTGATTTAAAAAAAAAATTGTGATAGTATTATAGTTATTTATTAAAATAACTGTGAGAGGATGAGAATTACAGTAGAAAGTTTGTTATAAGAAATTACTTTTAATGTCACTTCTTTTTTCATCTACACAAGATATTGAGATTAAATTAGATGAAGAAGGTTTTGTATTGCCTGCTGCCCAAGTTGAAGAGGTACACAGACGGTAAGAGAATAAAAGAAACCACTGGTAAAATGTTGATTTACACTAAGAAAGATCATCCAGGGTGAAAACCTTGCAAAATTTAAGCTGTTTGCAGTTTTGTCATTGACTTCAACAAAGTTCATCAGGTCTCACACTGAAACCACTGGCAAAAGGACAAAATTAACAATCTGCTTTTTGCTCATTGTTTTGTCACCTGGCTATACAGTGTCAGACAATTGGTCTCTTTACTCAGTGACAGAATCAAGTGATCCTTATTTGGATTATAGTGATATATTTTGATAATCTGTAATTAATTTTCAAATTAAAACTAAATTCTAGATGAGGGTATTTGCACAGATTTAACAGAGTTTAAACCAGTTGCGGTTCACAGATTTACTTCTGCAAGGAGTCCTGCATAATAAGGACATTTGCTACAGATGCTGGGTTTTTTCATTGAGAAATGCATAGGTGTTTAAAAGTATGTTAAACAAAGGTTACTTTGGGAAGCCTTGGATACAAAGTTAATAACCTGCCAGTGTGGTATTTGCAACTGCACTTCAGTGAATAAAGCAAAAGTCTTTGAAGAGGTTAGGCTTTCTCCAGCTTAACCTTCTGTTGTGGTTTAAGCTGAAACCAGGACACCTTCACAAGACTCAGACACTAATACAAGTTCTTTCCAAGAGCCCATGCTTAAATGCTTAAGAATGAGCTTTAATGGGTTTTTTTAAGTAATAGCTTTCATAAAGTAAATAAAGTCACAATATACTTAACATACTGAAAATTTAAGCAACTTTTTAGCAGTAGATACACAAACCTTGGTTTAAGTTGATGGGATTTTTATCACCGAGAAGAAAAACTACAGTTATAATCCATGCTGCCAACCATATGTACAGGTTTAACTTAAACAGACCTAACTTAAACTTAACTTGAACTCTAATGGATTTAACAGGTAAAGTAGTGAGTTAAACAAATTTAGCTGCTGAAATATTTTATAGCTGAGGCGAGTTTTTTTATGTTTTACCTCCTAGAAGAATTCAAAACTGCTTACTAATCATAGCAATAAAAATACCAAACTCTCATTAACTTGCATGGTAATTTTTGTCCAGAGCAAATAAAAAACCTTTTCAGATCAGTTTCACTAAGTTTCAGGGTTTCACCTCCCACCCTTAAATTGAGTGACTTAAATTATCCTGAACTAGGTAACGCCCATCCTACAACTGATTCAGCAAGGTGTAAGAGGGCGGTATTGTCTCATGCTTCTTAGGAACTGCAGTAGTTATGGTGATTAAAATAACTGATTGTTGTGGTTTTGTTGGGGTTTTCTTTGATACTCCACTTACGCTTGATTTTAGAATCGCGCTGTGTGTTGATGGTCAGAATAGATTTTGTGCTCATAGCCGCAATCTGTTGGGAGAAGAAGCTATTAAACAGAGACATCTTCAGCTACTTGGTTATGAAGTTGTGCAGGTAGAGTCCTAAGACAATGATTTACTTTTTCTCTGGCTAACAAAACAAGTAAAAAATTATTTTACAATATTTAAAGCTGCAGTTTGAATTAATTCCTAAAGCAGATGTAGTCTCGTCCTTTCTATATTATGTTTTCTCTGCTTAGTTTTTGCCTTTTTGAGGGTGTACAGAAATACCTTTTTTGTCCTTGCATCAGTTAGTGTATTCTGTCTGTGTTTTTTGCCACATAGTTGCTGTTTGGAAGAGTACTTCTCTTCAGTGTTTAAGATTCAAATCTTGACTTAAAGGAAAATGTTGTGTAAGAGTTCATTAGAATTGGAATTTTTAATCAAATACTTTTTTAAAAGGTTTGAACTTGGAGTTTAAAAAGAGGAGTTAGAAAAAAGAAGCTGCTTTGTATTGTAAATAATATTTTCACACAGAGTACAAGCTTTATTTTGCCTGTTGAATTAATAAAGGGTATTTTTTTCTTTAAACATACTTTGAATGAAAGCTGTTACTTTTACTTTTCTGAGATTTTATTTTCCACTTATCACTTATTACGTATGCTTAATTCCATAATATTCAGCTTAGTTAAAACTGTAATAGATATCACTCTTTGTTTTACAGTAATCTCTATCCCGGTCATTTAGAGATCAATAATATATTTAGGGTTAAATCTTTAATTTTAAAACAAAAAAAAATTGATGTGTAATTTTGCATCTGCTTAATGAACATTAGTCTTACCCAGTTGTTTATTAAAGGTATTTCCAGCAATCATTTTTGTTTTGTTTCCAGATTCCATTTTTTGAGACAGAAAATCTACAAAATACCAGAAAAATGGCAGATTATCTACACAAAAAAATCTTTCCTTGTACATATGGACTCAGCAACTGACACTGGAGAATACCATTGGATCACAGGCTGACCTTCTTTACTACAAAGTGTAAATTCTGTGCATAGAAGAAAAATTGTTTTTTCTAAATAACTCCACCTCAGAAAATTTGAGCTTCTGAATGTGAAACCTTCCAATATTTGGAAATACTGATGTGTAAAGAGTAATAAAGAGCATCATATTTTCTTAAGATTTGTGTCAGTATTCATTAAAGTTTTACAGATATAAGTGCCAGACAGTCAGTGGTGTTTTCCTCTTGTATTTTAACTGGTTCTAATTCACAGCTGCAACACGTAGCTATTCAAGGACACTGGCCAGTCTGAATGGACAGAATATACCTACAGAATACCTACTAATCAGGGCTTTTTTTGGGTTTGCAAAAGAAATAAGAAGAAATTGTGCAATTTACTTAACAGCTGCTCATGTAATTTCCCAAGTGTTTCATAAAACTAAAATTGGAATCAGTTGTAGAAACAGCATTGGCTTATTGGTTTTATTTAAGAGATGTAGAGTGCTGTTCAATAAAGAGCAATGCCTTACAGAAAATGAGAGCATTTTTAATAAAAAGGATTTGCTTTATTTTATAGAGTAACAGCTGCCACAGGATAATGGACTTGCACAACTGCCCCTGTGGGGCCACACAGTGTTGCAGATACATTCTGTTTGTAGTTTTGCCTTCGGTGGCAGTTGTAGCTAAACTGTCCAAATGGGGTCATGTACACACTCCAGAGTTCCTCCAGGTTACAGAAACTCTGCGCCCTGAAGCTGAGAACTATGTCCCATGGCAGCCCTTTTTATGTATGAACAGAACTTCTGGAACTGAGAACCAGAACCCGTACCCACTTCAGCTGGAACCAGTGTGCCCTAACTTGGGTCAGTGAGTTGCTTTGCAGATGGATGAAGGAAAAGCAAGAGCTTTAGTTCTGATCACATCATGTATAGCTGATGAACTGCCATATAAAATACATTTTCTGCTTAGCTTGGTTAGTAATTCACTGTGTGGAATTACTATTTATGAGTAGCAAAGCAGAATTCCCACCATCACCTAGTTTGATTTTCACTGTTGTTTTGATACAAAAAAGGTGAAACTTTCATATCACTGACATTCTGTATATTTTGCCAGTAGATACAGAATGTGGCCATTTTTTCCTTCCAAGGCTACTGTTAATAATTTGTGAGTTGCAGGTGTCTGTCAATTTCCCCAGCAATCTCTGGAGGTTACTGGATGCAAAGTCCCGAATCAGAATATGATTTACATTGTGTCATGCTGTCCATTTTGTTCATGTTGATTTGTTGTGTGTACGAAAACCTTCCTCACAGTAGTATGTCAACACTGACAGGTGAGGGAGCACCAAAAGGTAATGAGATGCTTTCAACGGTGTAATAGTAAGCTCAGAATATCAGTAACCTAAGATTACCTAAGAATTTGTAATTTCAGGAAAAGAGAAACTGAAGGAGAGCAGCTGAAATGGCTTTGCAAACATTTGTAAGGAACTTACCCCTAACACAGAACAAGCTGTCAGGGTGTTCTTCTGACACTGAGCACTGAAGGAAGAAGTGAACCATTCAGAACAGAATGAGAAACAAGTAGTGGGAAGAGCAACCTGTGAAAGACCTTCAAAAGTGAGTAGGGATGAGAAGGGTGTGACATAAGCAAAGAAATGAGATAGGAAAACAAACTGGTGTTTTAATGTTTGACTTTCTCTGTGGTGGAAGTGAACTGGTGATGCCTATTTCTCACATAGGCCAGAAGGTGGTGGTATTCTCAAACAAATTTGACTTCCAATAGTTTTTCAAACACAGATGGTTTGTAAATAAAGTAAGGCTACTTAAAAGAAGCAATTTGTACTGACTGTCCCAAAGTAAAAAGAACCTGCTAAGAATATGGCCATATTCCATCTCATTCTTTACTGGTATAACTTTGATGCTGATTTTTTGAAAAAGCATTGTGGTATTAGAAAACATTTCCTTCTCCGTTTTTTTTTACTGTGATTCCTTTCATTTAATACTGCTGAATTTGTTAAGCGTAGTGTTTATTTTTGAAAAGGAATGTAGCATAGAAGGTCATGAATAATGAAAATAACACCTCTCAGAATGGGCTGCTCCATGTGCTCTGCTTCTCATATCATGCCAAAGAAGTGTTATTGATTGCCTAATGTACTACTTTTTCAGGTCCCAGATTAAGAAGTTTTTTGTTTCTGTTATTTTTTCACTAGGAGTCTCACTGTATTTACAAATGACATAGATTTCCTATGTCTAAATACCTGACAAATCCTTGTGTTTTTTCCATCCTTTCTACCAAATTATTTAGTGCTTGTTCTGCTAGTATTACTTTTTCTCTTTACCCCTTTTCTTAAGATTGGATACAGAACCAATGATGATTTTTCTTATTAAATCAGTCAGACCCCATTCCTATAGTGAAAGTCAGTGAAATGAATATCTGAAATCAGCTAAACCCAGATGTTGTCTCTTCAAATGCTAAGCACTCAGAAGTTCCTTTTAACTTGAGTTCCACTTGAAGTCTACTGAAACTGCTAAGCACATAAGCCCATCCATTTTAGAAAATTCTGAGCTGAATCTCCATTTCAGCTGTTGTGCACATAAAACAATGTCTCACAATTCTCCAGCAACTCTGTAAGGACTGAAAAATCTGTGACCACTGACACCTTGAGGGGCAAGCTAGCTTAAAGGTTAGGTCTGTGAAGGGTTATGTAGAAGCAGTGCCCAGAATTGCAGAGACAGCTTTTGAGCCAGCAGGTCTCATTTCTAGCACTGCTGCCTAAAATGTTCAGCTCTTGTTGGTGCTGCTCTTCATGAGATTTTTACGAGAATGTAAGGAGAAGACATGCATTTTAATTAGCATGGGAAAAAGTGCAGCTGCTATTTCACCCTATTTTTAATCCAGATCATTCTCATTAACTAAACTGTAGAGGAAAAGGCAAAAGCACCATATTGCTTCTCAATGTGGTTTTTTTTTTTCCAGATAAATGTTGCTGGCGATGACAGATACAAGAGATTTCACATGGATCCAGGCCTAGAGAAGGTTTTTTCAATGAGCAGGGCGGCTACTTTCCCCATAGATTGCTGCGTGCAGGCTATAAACCCTCACGTGCTCTCCGGTTGCTGGGTCTACGGGCTTATTTATGCGCTTCCCATACTGTGAAGATGTCACCACAGGAACGGGTCTTTCCATTTCCTGTGAAAACACAACAGGCGCCTTAGAAGAAAATCACAGAGTGAACAGAAAACTTCCTATTGCTAAATGTGCTGTGGCCAGGGATAAAATAACTGACAGAAATGTACAGCATCTGCTATATGGATTTGTTTAGTGCCCTTACTGTTCTATCCCTGCCCTAGTTTTTTGTGTATCTTAATAAACCATGAATGTGTCACTAGATGACAAGATGATAAGATATGGAGCTGTGGACTGATGATTTTTTACACAAATACATACACACATGTGATTACCATGTGATTACTGACAAACTAAATGCTAGAAAAGCACAGATTATATTTTTATTTTTCTTGTGCACTGAGTTGCATGATTCATTTGAAAAATAGGAGAGATCTGTGCCCCCTGTTACAGGAACACCTACCCTGCTTGCACAATTCAGTGAAAGCACAGCATGAAAAAAATCAAAGCCTAAAGAAAAACCCTGAGCAACCATTAGTCCATGCAAGCTTTCCCTGAAGGAAATAAAGCATATACTACTTTATTTCTGCAGAGTGAAAGGTTTTACTAAAAATACTTGTAGCTGTAAGATTACAGAAATAACTGCTTTGCAATGATGGAAAGCAGACTTGATGAAAAATAACCTGACCAAGAAAAGATTTTAAGCTTCTTCTTAGTAAGCTGCACTTTAGGTGACTGTGCAATCACTATCTGCAATCTGCAGTTCCTTCCTGTGTTACAGCAACAGGGAGCTATGGAGTCAGAAGGGAAAGACACGATTTCTTTGTTTTTCTTTCCCTAGCCAAAGGTTTCAGGTTTATCAGGCTGCTTGTATGTTTGCAACACTGACTAACACAGTAAGTTTATCTAGTCTTATAAATAGTATCTAAGAGGAGAATCAAAATGCAGATGCCCCACCATAGCTCAAGTGCAAGCAAATAACTTCTTTGCTACAACACACACAAGTCTGAGCAAATCAGCACTTACGTCCTGCAAGGATGCAGGTGGGAGCACAGATTGGAGGGATCTCATAGCAGGGCAGTCAGCTAAGAGACATTTCCAGCCTCATGGACAGAACCTGAGATTCTTGGAAAGATACTGTAAACCCTTCTAAAAAACAAACAAAAACCAACCAACCAAGCAACCAACCAACCAAGCAACCAACCTAACTAACTAACTAACCTACTAACTAACTAACCAACCCACTCAATAGAAAAGCTCATTTCAAAACAACCATTTGTCCCCCAGTTCTCCTGCCTACTTTACTCCACCCTATTAAAAGCTATTCCCACCAACTTTTAACCCCAGCAGAATGAAAATCAAGTCAAGAAGATTGGCAGGCAAAATTGAGACCATTTTCTCCCCTGCCCTAGTTGTGGATAAATGTTGAAAAATGAGAAACTAAAAAATCTTTGTACCGTCAAGAAAGACTTTGCTAGCAATACAGGGTTTACAGTGCTAATGACAGGCAGCAGTATGTAATTCTAATTGTGTTCGTTTTAAATATATGAGATTGAGTTTTCAGCATCCTTGGTAGCACAGCACTGACTGTGCACACTGGCATTTCATCTTTGTGGGTTTGGCATTCAGTGGGTTTCAGATTTTCCAACAGTTGGCTGGGAAGCGTCCTGCTACCCGCCTTCGCAGCGTGTAATTCTAGCACTGTTAGCACTTGGAATCAGCAATGGCAGCCCCGTGCACACACTCCACTGCAGTTACTCAGCTGCATGTAGCTAAACTGAGTATCTGTCACTGTACACTTGAATTCCCTGAGTGCACCCAGGCTATCTGCAGGAAATGAGGGGCTTACTTGCAGTGGTTTGCTTTTTTCCACTTCAAGTAAAGCAGTGTACTATGGAGGGTTCAACCTGTCTGCTTTCAGTGTTGTACTAGAAAGATGTCAATCGTGGTATTTTTATTAATTATATTTTGTAATTTAGTCATTATTATTTAAAGTCTGAGAGGGCCACTGTGATAATAAAGAGGAATTGAGTATGTGACTTGCACCTAGCTATGATTACATTCAGTTTTGGGTGTCGTGACATGCAGGAGGATCATGTTGTGGTATTAAACAGCTGTGGGTTTGATGTGTCTCCCTGCTAATTAAAAGGCTGGATTAAGGGACACCTGTTTGGATAGTCCCTTGTGTGCACTGCCCAGCAGAGCTGGTATAAATTCTGGCCCGTACAAGTCTGCTGTAGAAAGAAAGCCAGCAGGAAAGTGAGTTTTGTTGATCAAGAGCTCAGTAAAAAACTTTGTATTGATGAACTTTCTACACAAATTTCCCACTTGGAGGTTGGGCTTGGACTAGGGGAGGGAGGTTGTCTTTGTTTCGTTTCAATAAAAAGTTTAATTTCTAATTAGAGTAGTCATTTACATACCTTTTGGCCTCACACAGATTTGCAGTTGAGTTACTAGGCATGAGCAGATGATGCTCATGGGCACTCCTGGGATTCCTTTGAGAGCATCTAGTACTTCCTGCACTGTCTGATAGAGCTGAAGCGCATTATGGCTATGCACTTGCACTGAAATACCTGGCATATATAACTGCTGTGAGACAAATCACAAGCAGTGGCCTTTTTCAGAAAAAAACCAATTTTATTACACAGAAATTAGAGTAATTTGAACTCTTGTGTGGCTCTTCCTTCTCTATACATATAACCATCAATGCGGGCAGCCATCCCTAGCCTACCCATCACTTTATATCCCATGAACCCATTGGGATTTTGAGGTCATTAGTACACAGAGGTTATATTTCATTTGGTTGTTGACAGCCTCTGCCTCTATGTGCAGTTTTGTGTGTGTATGTATAAATATAATTATATATACAGACACTTGTATATATGTATATTATTCAGATGCTGCATGGAAAAATACATACACATACATTTATGCATATATATTACAGTATTTCTGTTTCCAAGGGAGTTGTGTAAAACCATGGCTGTATTTACCTGTAAGTGCACAACAAACCCAGATTCTGCTGGCCTCAAATACTTTGCCACTCCTTTTCCAGGTGTGCCCATGTGTTCTGACTGACCACACCTTTGCACCAGCTCCCTATGAATTTCCTTCCTGCAGGGCAATCTGGTGTAGGTTTTCTTAACAAACTCACCAGCCTCAGAGGCTTGCCTTCCACAGCAAATGCTGGCCTAGAGAGGATGGGTGTCAGAGGACAGTAGTGAAGCCTGGGACTCTGAACCCAGTCTTCTCAGGGAGAAGAGTTTCCAAGCATCACAGAAATAACTGCAGAACCACCTGAAGTACAACTCGAGGGGCACAGATGGTTCAGGGTACACCCTGAACTCTGCAAGAAAGGATCTGCCTCTTCCCCCTTGCTTTAATTTGCATATGTCTTGTCCTGGAAATCTTCAGGATATGAAAGAGCAAGAGCTAATTAGGGTGTATTCATGGGATAATGCTTTCTCCTAAACCTGCAGGCTGAGTACAATGATTCTCCTTCCAATTCCTTTCTTACCACATAGGCTGCACCATAAAGGGTAAAACAATGCCTACAGCCTCCAGTCATGTCAAAAAGTAAAAAACACTTTAAAAAAGATAATTATGAATTTAACAAAGGGTTACCTCCTCATGAATTTTAAGACCACGACCCTTTGCATGTTTTCTGTCACAGCATGGAAGATACTGGTCATAACCTTCTGTTACTCTAAAAATGGCATCATAGGTGAAAAAATCTCCTGTCTTGAGAAAAGGAGAAAAAACAGCTAATTCACAAAATTGCTTTACTTTACAGATTACAGAACACATGTAGTCAAATCAATACCTAAACAGTGCATATATTGTATGACACGATGACAACTGTAATATTATTGACTTCATTAGGAAGTTTGGGCCACTCCTTTGGAATAGTTTGCAAAATTACCTAATAACACGTGGTATAATTTATTAAGTTTGTTCAGCTCTGAAATTTCCCTTGTGGCAATTTACTTCATTTTTTCCCTCCTGTAATCTGTTGTAATTTTTGGAAATTTAACTGATCTGTTTTAATTTCCTGCACTTAATATTCTCCTTCATAAGTTTGTGTATTTGTAAATGATCTGGCATAATTACGTAAAATCAAAACAGGCATTTTCAAAAAGACAAAAGTATTCTGCACTGTAAACATAATTACATTTCTGATTAGAGCAGAATTGAGAGACATGCCACAGTGGTAATACAGTGATCCAGTAGTATGCATGACACACATATGTCAGGCATGAAAATAAAGTAGACCCCAAACCAGAATATTATTATTCAACTGTTGACATATTTGCATCCAAATAAGCAACATAAAAGATCTGCTCTTCCAATAAAGGCGTTTGTGAAATCCAATCAAGAAGTTCTCATAAATGGCATCAAAGCAATTTCAAAACCAAAAAAGTTTTCAAAGAAGAAAAGGAGAAAAATCCCCTACTGAAACATGCTGCCGGTTGTTACTGAACTTCATTAAAAGGTCCATATTCTGTTAAACATGTCAGTCATCATTGGCTTTGTGCATGGCTGACTAAAAAAACAGTGAATTTTGTTGGGTTTTTTTCTCTAATATTACAGTGTGTCCAATTTAACCTTTGAAAATCTCATGTACTTTGAGTCTTTCAAATTACAATGGTATTCTCCAAATACAGTCATGGCAGGTCAAGAAGGCTATAATGGTTCCATTATAAGGAAACCATAGTTAAGAGCACTAGTGAGACACTGCTGTAATTTCAGGCTTTATTTGTAAAGGTATCTCCATTACTTGGTTCTGCCAAGGGAAGAGATTACTTGGTATTTAACCTATCTATCCCTTCACTTCTCAGAAACCATTGAGCCTCATACGATTTCAGGCACCCTGCACATAATTTGTCATCTCCATGACTATTTCTGTGCTTCCTTGCTTCTCCTTTCTTCCCCACACTAGCAGTTTCATTCAGTGGGCATTTAATTTGTACTCACCACCAGAAATGTCATTTGCTCTTTGTGTTATTCATGTGGCGTTATTTGGTACTTGTGTCAGAGAAGATAATTCATTCTTTCTGGAACTCGCAGATAGCCAGCCAGCCTGTTATGTCAAAAACTAGCTCTGTCTCAGATATCTATTCAAGATTTTCTGCCGGACGTGCAGAGACAACATTTCTTTGCTCAATATACTGATAACTTTCTGCTGCTGTTTCTCTTTGTTGTAAACGATAACTTGGTTGGGCTGAGTGGTGATGGTGCTGGTGGTGGTGGTGAGCTGTTTCTTAAACCCATCAGAGCAAGTGAGTCACACAGAGCTGATGATAAATGTGCACTCAGGGTAGGCATCCTCTGTGTACTGCTGCTAAAGCTAAGTGCTTTGCAAGCATTCATTAGTATTCCGGACACACATAAAATAGGTAATAGCTTTCTCCACATCTCAGAAGAGGAAACACCAGGCACACTAGCTACAGTAACTTATGTAAAGCAATCCGGGGAGCAACTGTCAGCCAAGGGATTAAAAGGCAGAAATTTCTGGCTTCTGGCCATGCGATGAGCCCATCTTCTTCCTATTTCTCTCTGCTTCAGCCTCTGATACATGGTTGGTTTTAGGTATTTAAGTTGCAAAAAGGAATGAGATTCCTTTTGCTGTATAAATAGAAATATTCAAATGATCTAATTCCTAAATTGTGCAGAAGAATGGGTTGAATCTGCTTCTTCCCCTGTGGCTGAGGCCCGGGCTGTAAAGAAACCTATTAAACAGCTGTTATCACTTTTTGTTTCCATGCCACTGGAGCAGCATTTTTCACAAACCAGGCCGCTGTGAGTGTGAAAGCGGACTATACTGTAAGGAAAAGCTCTACCATATGGCTGCTAATTCTGTGCAGACTGGATAGACTGTGAGCTCCATCAGCCCCAAGAGCACTATGCCAGCCTTTTGGCATGCCCTCACCTTGCTCTTGTTGTGCTCTCCCTACTGTTTTGTGAAGCATGGCACCAACTGTGCTCACCTTTGGGTCAGATCACCTTCCCAAGGTAATGCTGGAATCAACGCAGAAGAGTCTGACATTAGAAATCTACTTGTCTTTTAGCAGGACCACCTGGTCAACACAGGAAATTTGCTGTTCCTTTAATGCCCAGCACAGTGGTCTGGTATGTACCCTGCCCACATCCCAGGGACACAGCACCTGCAAACCACCAGTCAGTGCTGCCCGGTGCTTGGCACATTCAGCAGCTTGTCACTTGGGTGAGGAGGGGATTCATGGGTTGTATTTATTGTTATAAACTGCCATAGCATTGCTATGTTACATTGACATAATAGGTATTTTCAGAACTTCTAAATGCTAATTTTTGAGAAAAAAGCCTGTTAACTGCAATGCCACACATGATGCTTCATAGAGAGAAAAGTTCACCACCCAGGAACTGTAGGTCAGCTGAGGCAGAAGGTGTAAGATTGTTTTAATTTCTGATTTTAAATATGAGGACAGAATGAGGAACAAAGGTGATACAATGCAGCAGAGTGAGGAGTGAGGCTCCCTGCCAGTGTACTTGAGTTACTACATGTTGAGTGGCAGTGTACCACCTTCAGAAGCATTCAGTTACAGAGGCATATATTAATGTTATTGTTTTGAGTAGCTCTATTGATTTTATTAAAGCTGAGCATGTGGAAAATTTATGCAATGCACATTGAAAATCTTTTCCTGCAAATTAAAATGGAGAAATTTCTTATTAAAGGGGTCCCAAGAGTGTGTGTTATGAGAAAATCCACTGGTGCTGCATCAAACCCTAGAGACAGACGCTGCCTTTTCTAGTGTTCCCCCTAAAAATGCCTCACATTCATTGCTACCAAGTGGCCTATCTATCCTCAATCCTTGGCAAACCATGTCTCTGCCTTCTCTTGTTATCCAGTGAAAGAAATTACTCTCATTTGCCATCCACAAGTAGCAAACACACTTTGCAAGGGCCTCTGATGGTGAAACCTATTACTTTGGCAATAGATAGCCTAGTGATAAGAGAATAATGTGCCGCATTTCTGTATCAGAAAAAAATTCTTCACTGTGAGTGTGGTGAGGCACTAGAACAAGTTGCCCAGAAAAGCTGTGGGTGCCCCATCCCTGGAGGTGTTCAAGGCCAGGTTGGATCGGACTTTGATCAACCTGGTGTAGTGGAAGGTATCCCTTCCCACGGCAGTGGGTTGGAACTGGATGATCCTTAAGGTCCCTTCCAACCCAATCCATTCCATGACGCTATGACGATTTTAGGCACCTGTCTAACCAGGTCCCTCATGATGAGGGCCGAGCCCTCGCACCGGGTTCGAGCAGAGTGTCTGCGCAGAGACCCAAGGGGAAAGCTCGTCCCTCCGCCCTGCCCTGCTCCCCGTCCATCCCCGCCTCGCTCCCTCCCTCCTCTCCTTCACCTTGTGCGGGCGGCTGAAATAGCTGAGCTCCGGAGGCCCTTCCCGTTTGGGCGGGACGAAGCTGAAGGCGGAGAATGAAGCGAGGGCAGGCCGCCTCCTCCCCGGCGCGTTGTCGAGCGCCTCCTGTGCCAGGCGCGTCCCCGTGGCGGCCATGCTGCCCGGGCCGCCGTTNTGCCCCGCCCGCAGGGCCCCGCGCCGGGCCCCGCCCGCACCTGCCGGGGCCTGGGGCAGCCCTGCAGGAACCGGCCCCGGGCGCGGCTGGGCTCGGGTGCTCGGTGGCCCGGGGCATTCCGCAGAGCCCTGCCAAGCCTGAAGTGTGGATTCCCGGACACCCGATCGTGGAGTTCTGGTCTCATGCTTGTGCAGCGGCTCCAGCTCCTTGGTCCTTTGTGTCCTTGGAAGCTGGGGTGGAAGGTTCGAGCAAAGCCTGGCCGAAAGGGACTGACTTTTTTGCTGAGACAGCTTGCTCAGATCCCAAATCCCCTTTTAAGTGGGTAACTTCAATAAAACCACACCACAGCAAGGAATCTCCACCAGAATGAGGAGCCAGTGTCTTGAAGAGCTTGGGCTTCTCTGTTTGGACAGCAGATCACCTACTCAGGCACAGGCTTTCACATGCTTCTTGAACTCTGTCAGGCTTGGTGCTGTGACCACCTCCCTGGGGAGGATGTTCCAGTGCCCAAACACCCTCCGGGTGAAGAACCTTTTCTAACATCCAACCTAAACCTCCCCTGACTCAGCTTCAGGCCCTTCCCTTGGGTCCTGTCACTGGTCACCACAGACAAGAGATCAAAGCCTGCCCCTCCCTCCTCTCCCCGTCATGAGGAAGTTGTAGACTACAATGAGGTCTCCCCTCAGTCTCCTCTTCTCCAGACTGAACAGAACAAGTGACTTCAGATGCTCCTTATACAACTTCCCCTCAAGGCCCTTCACCGTCTTTGTTGCCCTCCTTTGGACACTCTCTAAAAGCTTAATGTCTTTCTTAAATTGTGGCACCCAAACCTGCACACAGGACTGGAGGTGAGGCTGCACCACTGGAGACCAAAGCAGGACAATCCCCTCCCTTGCCTGGCTGGCGATGCTGTGCCTGATGCCCCCCAGGACAGGGTTGGCCCTCCTGGCTGCCAGGGCACTGCTGATTCATGTTCAACTTGCCATCAACCAGGACACCCACGTTCCTTTCTATGGCACTAGTTTCCAGCATCTCATCCCCCAGGTTGTACGTACATCCAGGACTGACCCATCCCAGGTGCAGAATCGAGCATGGGATTCTCAGCCATTTCAGGCAATGCAGTTGGAAAATTCCCTCACACACTTTTGTTTGGAACACTGAAAATAAGTGTCTCCTGTGTGTAAATCTCAGACTGTAAAATTGCTCTGCCCTAGTCGCACCTGGCTCCTAGGTTTGATATTCACCCCATGGTTATCCCGCTTTAGTACATATATGTAACTATGCCCATGCTCCTTCTTACTGTGGTCCTTAGGGATCTGCAAGAGGCTTGGTTTAGTTTACCTTTGTTTTCTGTAACCACAGTTGTAGAGCTACTGCCCTGTAGGCACAGCATTACTATTATTATCGCTACCTGGATCTTTTGGTAAGCACTTTCACAACAGCACTCTCCCAGGCATCTTGAATTTTACTGAACATCCAAAATTTATTTAAAATCCCCCAACTTTCAGAGTACCAGAAATCTTCATAACTGATTGTTTCAGGCATCTTGGAGCCAGGCAATAATTCAGGCCTACAAAAGTCCTATCCCTATTATGTAGCTGCCACTCTCCCATCACTAATCCACTGAATAACACAGACTTGTTTCTTCGCGAGTGTAGCATGGAGGCTTTTTTAATCTGCAGACTAGTGTGGGTGGTTTTTTTAATCATTTGTGACAATTTCCATCTGCTTATCTAATAATGTCCCTCTACCAATTAAGATCCTGTTCTTTCTGTAGCATGGGCCAAATTAGCACAGTGTAAGTGAGCAATGAAATTGAAAATCCAACAGCTGCCTTACATCAGCTTCCTACGCAGAGACCTGCTTGCCACTGTGCAAGTGCTTTTCTGTAGTTTAGTCCGAGCACAGAGAGATAGCAAGCCCATTTATAAAAAGCAGCTCAGCTGAAACTGCAGCTATAAATAGAGCCACAAGAAACTGTTCGCCAGTGATACCAACTAAGCTAGGCAAGAGCTCTGAAGTCAGATCTGAAAGATTTCTCTCGTTTTCTTTCTACTGTTCTCATGTAGCTCATTTTGATTAACATCAAATTGATGGCATTAGATTGAATTACAGCATCTGGTTGCAGTTCAGATTGTGACAAATATTGCTGGATGCTTGTTACAGATTTGCAATACT